>JASDQU010298549.1:0-14009 GCA_032191745.1 Picea mariana
TTGGTAATCACTTCATTTATGTAGTGTTGTATGTTAATGACATGTTGTTGGTAGGAAATAACATGGATGTTATCAAGGAGGTGAAATCACAGCTATCCTCCAAATTTGACATGAAGTATCTCGGTGTTGCTAACTTCATTCTGGGAATGGAAATTAAAAGATATCGTGCAAACAAGAAACTCTGGTTGAATCAGAGAAAATATGTTCAGACGATATTGCAGAGGTTTAATATGCATGGAAGTAAACTAGTCAAGGTTCCTATTCCTATAGGTGTAAAGTTATCTACAAATCAGTGTCCCAAGACATAGGAAGAAGAAGAGGACATGTCCCATGTTTTGTATGCCGGTGCAGTTGGCGGTTTGATGTATGCAATGGTATGTACTAGACTAGACATTGCACATGCAGTGGGAGTTTTGAGCATGTATATGTCAAAACCAGGGAAGGAGCATTAGACATCAGTAAATAGGGTCTTCAGGTATTCGCATGGCACTACCAATTATGGATTGTGCTACCAAGGAAGACCAGGATTGGACGAAGTGGTGGACATACATGGCTTTATTGATGCAGACTGGGCTAGAGATCTGGATCATAGAAGATCTACAAGTGGGTATGTGTTTAACCTATTTGGAGGAGAAATTAGTTGGATGAGCAAAAGACAGGCTGTAGTGGCACTCTCAACTACAGAAGCTGAATACATGGTAGCCACTCATGCAAGAAAGGAAGCAATATGGTTACAGAGATTGTGTTAAGGTATTGGGTTTGTACAACAAGCAGTGAGATTATATTGTAATAGTCAGAGTGTAATATTCCTAGCAAAGAACCCATCTTATCAGTCGAAGATAAAGAATATTGATGTTCAGTATCACTTTGTGAGAGACATGGTTGAGGAAAAGAAGGTGTTGCTGGAAAAGGTTGACACTTTGAAGAATGTTGCAAATTTATTGACAAAGTCTGTGAGCACAGAAAAGTTCTCCTAGTGTGGAGTAACAATGGGCATTCCTACCCTGGACTGCTGACTATATAACCCTGTGGACCCATGGATGCAAATAAAACAACGAGTGGGAGAATGTTGGGTATATGTTATACTCTTTGCATGTGTGTGTAACGTTCCCCCGGCCAACCTCAGGCTGAGGTATGCCACTCCAGAGAAACCACTCATGCTCTGACACCAGTCGATAACATTCCCATCCTTCAGGTCGGGCCATGCTACTCTAGGGAACACTTTCATTCCCATACTGCGGAACATACAGTAGCATACCCAGTAGTCAACTAAGCAATGCCACATAAATTTACTCTTTAAATTGCATGCAACTAAAACATATACATACAGCATGCTCGCAGAAGCTTTACATCTAAGCATAAACAAACAATTACTTTCTGTAACATACGAATTTTATATTGAAATAAAAGTAACTACAGATATGCATCATTTACAAAAAATTACCCATAAGCATAGAAGCAATCATAATCACATATATGACAAAATCGTAACATAGGCATGTAAATAACAAAACAACATATCATTTTATCATACAATTGGTACTTATCTTAGAAAGACTGTCACCAACTACTTACAGAGCATCCACAAACCTCCCATCCATAGACTACACTATTCATCACTCTCAATAGTGAGTCACCCTCAAGCTGGGACTGAACTCCACCCAGTGTAAAGCGTTTCTATCCAGGCTAAGGCTCAAGGACAACAGGAAATACTATGTCTCAGGTGCTTACTCAACTAACATCCTATAGCCTCTCATTCCCCACATGCATGTACCACCCAAGGAAGTGTGCCCCTTCTCTGCTCAACAGTCCCTCGGCTGCCCCACTTCCCTTCCAGGGCTTCAACAACAGGCCCGACCGGAAATCTTAGAGCATTGTAGCTGCAGTATAGCACCTTTGGGAATCAATCCCCAACAATTCTCTCGCTCATAGAACTACTCATAGGCCTGACAACTCGCTTCTTCAATCCTGCTCCAAGATAACCAGGTACACCAACCAAAAAGGCTACAGAAATAGGCTTTGGAATGGTGAAATGGTTGTCTCAAGGATAACATAATGTATGAGTTAAATGGCCATGGAATCATTGACTAGATAACTGAGTGTGGACAGGAATCATTTTGAACTCTTCATGAAAAGTGATGGTGAGAATGATGGTCATCGGATTGCTGGTAAGGTATCCATGAGAAATCTCCCAATGAGCTAATCTCCCCCATGATATGAATGCATGTCCCCAAATTGACACTTGTCATATCGAAAGCTACTTTTGTCCACTTGTCCCCAACTTTAGAACTTAGGATAAAATAATTATCATTACTTTATGTTTTAGGAAATATTAATATAATATTCCCTTGAATTTTGGCCCTCCCTTTCCCTAACTGGTGAAGTTCATTCCCCCATCTCTTTTATCGTGTTCGGTCTATGCACAACGATGTATTTTATATTAATCATGAGTCATGTACAAAGTAGGTGCATTGGCCCTTGACATCTAGGCGTTTCGGCCCAATACTAAAACATAAGCATCCCAACTTATAATACTGGCTCACCAGCCTATAATGCATATCATATACATAAAGGTTCACTGACCTTAATATTGTGCACACTTTAGTTACTGCACGCGGTATCTGCTGACCTCAAGGTTGCACGTTCTTTAGTTACTGCGCACGGTATCTTGCGATGTGCATATTACATCATTTTACTGTGTAGTTCATGCACACACTATGCCACATGATGTGCATTATCAAATGAGGTCAAAACATCTCAACCAACTTAAGTATATTTATATTACATTTACAATTGGGTTCAGCCAAGGGATATTACAATCCCCTCCCCTTATTTATGCACTGTCCTCAGTGCATCATACACCCATATATATCAGAGTTTTCAAAAATCTTCAAAAATATGCGGGTATTATGTCCGCATTGCATATTCATGCTCCCAAGTAGCATCCTCAGGACCGTACCAGGTCCATTAAACCTTTACAAGCCCTATGGCTTGGTTCCGGAGTGGCTTGAATTTTCGATCCAAAATGCACACCGGATGCACTTGAAAAGCGCCTTCTTGCTCCACCTGAATAACATTCCAATCAATAACATGATTAGCATTGGGTATATATTTCTTTAGCAATGATACATGGAATACATTATGAATAGACATAGATGCAGGCAATGCAATCATATAAGCAACTGGACCAATCCTCTCTAGGATTTCAAATGGTCCACAAAATCTGGTTGCCAACTTGGCACAACTTCCTAGCTTCAGGGAACTCCTGTTAGCTTTCACTTTCAAGAAAACATGATCACCAACTTTGAATTCTCTGTGGGTTCTGTTCTTATTAGCAGAACTTTTTTGTCTGTCTTGGCCAACTTTCAAATTTTGCTTAATTTTTAAAGTGCACCTTCTATCGTAAAGTGCTTCAAATGGGCTCATCTTCAATGATGCCTGACACCCATTATTGTAAGCAAATTCTACTAAATGTAGGTAGTATTCCCATTTTGATGGTTTATCCATCACATACATTCTCAACATATATTCTATCACTCTATTCACCCTCTCTGTCTTTCCATCAAACTCAGGATGGTAAGCTATACAAAAGTTCAGATTCATTCTGAATCCTTTGAATAATCCTTTCTAGAAATTCGAGGTGAATTTCGGGTCTCTGTCAGACACAATCGTTTTAGGAATTTCATGCAATCGTGCCACTTCCTTCATGAAAATATCAACGACATCTACTTCCTTGTGAGTAGCTTTTAGTGGAATAAAATGGGCAGCTTTTGTAAGCTTGTCCACCACCACCATAATCGAATCATGCAACTTGCCTTTTCTGGGCAATCTCGTAATAAAATCCATTGTCACCACTTCCCACTTCCATTTAGGAATGGTTAAAGGTTGTAGCAACCCTGTTGGGTGCCTATGTTCTGCTTTAACTTTCTGGCATT
The DNA here is from genome assembly GCA_032191745.1 of Picea mariana. Lineage (NCBI taxonomy): Eukaryota > Viridiplantae > Streptophyta > Pinopsida > Pinales > Pinaceae > Picea > Picea mariana. Next base: position 3,936 of record JASDQU010298549.1, read on the forward strand.
CCATACATCTTGCGATGTATTCTGCTATCTCTGTCTTCATACCTGGCCAAAAGTATTGGCTCTTGACCGTTGCTACGGTTTTCTGATATAAAGTGTGCCCTACATAAGGAACATTATGCATCTCATGCAAAATTATACATTTCAAGTCCTGGAAATTTGGTACAAAAATTATGTTCTTGTGCAGCAGTATTCCATCTACTCCCAACTTATAAATATCCATATTTTGTGGTGTCTGACCTTGTTGTAATTTTGCTACCAATTCTCTGTACTACGGATCTGCATTAGCAGCCTCCAGAATTTTGCTTTTAACATTAGTTTGGTACATGCTAATGGTTGTAGCACGTAGTTCATGCACCCTCCTGCTAAGTGCATCAACTACTTTATTTTATTTCCCCTTGATATGATTTATATCAAAGTCATATTTTCTTAGAAATTCTAACCATCTTCTTTGCCTAGAATTTAGAATTGGTTGATCAAATAAATATTACAGACCATTGTGGTCTATTCTTAGCTCAAACCTCTTTCCCATGAGGTAGTGTCTCCATTTCCTCAAGGAATTCACTATGGCTTCCAACTCCAAATCGTGAGTGGCATAGTTTCTTTCATGATCCTTCAAATTCCTTGATTCGTAACATATGACAAATCCATTTTGACTGAGGACTCCACCAAGTCCTTCCTTACATGCATCTGTGCATATAATGAAATCTTCATTTGGGTCTATGATCCTTAATATTAGAGAACTTGTCAATAATTGTTTCAAATGTTGGAAACTCCTCTCACAATCCAATTTCCACTGAAACTTCATTCCCTTTCTTTGCAAGGAAGTGATTGGATGTGCAATCTTTGAGAATCCTTCATTAAATCTTTTGTAGTAACCTGCAAGACCCATGAATAAGCTCACCTCTATCACATTCTTTGGTGCTGACCATTCTCTAATGGTCTCTATCTTCTTAGTATCCACTGCTCTCCAATCTTTTGAAATGATATGCCCCAAATAATGAATCTGTTTCTGATAAAATGAGCACTTGCTCAATTTGGCATATAATTGACATTCCCTTAATACTTGCAACACCATCCTCAAATGATTTTCATGCTCTTCCTCTGACTTGGAATATATAAGAATATCATCCAAAAAGACAATGACAAACTTGTCCAAATACTCTCGGAAAACACCATTTATTAAGCACATGAAAACAACTGGTGCATTTGACAACCCAAATGGTACCACTGTGAACTCATAATGACCATACCTTATCCTGAAGGCGGTCTTGCTAATATATTCTTCTTTAAATCTTACCTGATGGTATCTTGATCTGAGATCTATCTTTGAAAATATCTTTGCATCCTTCAATTGATCAAAAAGATCATCGATCCTTGGCAGAGGATACTTCTTCTTTATAGTCACTTTATTCAACTGTCTGAAATCAATGCACAATCTTAATGTTCCATATTTCTTTTTCACAAACAATACTGGAGCACCCCAAGGTGATACACTTGGGCGTATATACCCCCTTTTTAGAAGTTCTTCAAGCTACATTTGCAACTCCTTCAATTCTGGTGTACTCATTATGTAAGGAGTCTTTGATACTGGCACTGCTCCAGGCATCAAATTTATAGAGAAATCAATGTCTCTCCTTGGGGGTAGTTTGGGTACCTCCTTGAACACATCCTCAAAATCTTCAAGGACTACATAATCGTCCAAATTTGGCACCTTGTCTTTAGGTGTCTCCTCCATATGAGCTGCAAATATTTGACATCCTCTTCTATAACATTTCTTCAGTTGTAATGATGAAATTTCTCTAACGATTACTGCCTTGGGAATTCCCTGCACTTTCCTTTGGTTCCCTTCTTCATCCAAGCAAGTGAATGCTTTGTTATGACAATCCAATAAAGCATGATGTGGGTCCAACCAATCCATCCCAATTAAACAGTCATAGGAACCTAAAGGTAAGATGTTCAAATATGCTTTGGTGTTCAGTCCATTCATGTCTATGTGGCATGACTTTACCATCTCATTAATCTTTTTTCTGGCTCCTGTAGCCAGTTGTACCAACCATGATTTCCCATGCTTGCTTCTTGGAAATTGCAAACTTTCCACTATCTTAGGGTCTATATAACTATGACTAGATCCTGAATCAATTAAAATAGCAATGGTTTGGTTCTTGATCATACCTTCCACTTCAATCATGTGGGACTGATACTCTACTTGCTGGTTTTCCAGGGTTGCATAAATCCTTGGCACATATATGCCCATGTCCTCCACTGTTTCAACTCATTATACATTGTGAATAGCCCTACCTTATTCACCTCTGTGAGGACAATATCTAAACCTATGGTCTCCTTTACAACCCCAACATTGCATAGGTGGTTGTCTTGGCCCTTGACTCCCTGTGTCAATCACTTTGGGTTCCTTATGCGTTTGTTGCCATTGTGGATTATTTATGAAGAATGGTGGCTTGGCTCCCTTCTTCCTCTGATCCATCTTGAATTTCTTATTGTCTTCCCAAGCCTTTTGTAAAGTTGGCCTTGCTTTCAGCTGATCATATAAGCATTTAGCTCTCCTTATGGTCTCTTCTAATGTCTTGGGATCATCATACTGTATTTTGTCACTGATGAACGATGGAAATCCACTTAAATACCTTTGAATCTTGACTGCCTCATCCTTAATGAAAGAGGCATACTTCAGAAGTTCCAGAAACCTTTTCTCATATTCATCTATGGTCATACTTCCAAGCTTGAGTTCAAAGAACTCTTTCATTTTCTTGTCATAGTATCTCTTAGTCAAGTACTTCTTCTCAAAATACTTCTTGAATTCCCTCCAAGTAACACTTTTCTCTTTAATGTGCTGCACCTGAACAAGTTGATCCCACCACATGGAGGCCTTTCCTTTGAGTTGATAGATAGCGATTCTACCTTCTGCATGAGAAGAATAATTATGCAATTAAAAATGCTTCTTCATGCCTAGCAACCATGTTTCTACATCTTCATACTTCTTGTTCTCACCATCAAATGTAGGAGGTTTTATTTTGTTCATTTATCCTCGCAGCTCATCCACCCCATATCTCTTATACCTTCTGACAGGGGATAGACTTGAGTTGTTTCCTACTCTCTTATTGGAATACCTTTGGGAATGATGGTAATGTCTATTAGCACTTTTTACTTTTCCTTTCTCCTCTGAAGATTTGAAACTCTCGGATTTACTTGAGTCACTCTCCTTAACCAATTTTTTTTCTATTCTATTCAAACCTTCCAATAGCTTTAGGTTGAAGTCATCCTGCTTCTCTTTGGCTTTCATAATCCTTTCATTATCAGTTTTATGGCTTTGGACATCCTTCTGCAAATTCTTAATGGTCTCAGCCATATTCATATCTTCATTCCTTTCTTTTCCATGTCCGTTGGAGTTCGTTCCTTCCATGCCCAAATGGACATCCACCCCTCTGCTCTCATTTTGCTGATTGTAATTCCCTGTGCCTCTTCCATTCCTATGGAATCTGCATTGGTCTGACTTGATCGAGTTGTTGTTAATTCTGAAAAATGTGTAGCCATCGAAACTTATTAGGCTAACAATTCAACAATTCATGAGAATATGCACCATTTCAATTCAACATATAGATCAACATTATCTCTCTCGATTTCCTGGTGTTATCACCATGGAAATTCTAGATAAGACCCAAGTCTCGAAAACACAGATGCACAGTGCCTTCCTAGATACACTTATACAAGAAGGTGGTTTGTCGAAACCACTTTTGCCAAGACGCAGTACCACGTGTCTCAACATGTCAAATCCACCACTCGTGGAGCAGGCAACGGCTAGTCAGATCACCCTGCTTCACTCGTTCGGTACTTCACAGCCATGTGACGTTAGCTGAACACTGCCATGTAATGGAATCAAAAAGCTAATCATTCGAAATGGATTGGTTGAGCATGGCAACCCAACGCTCTTGTATGTAATCCATCTGCGCTTCATAAATGGAGTTCTATAATTACCACTCCCCAAGTATGAAGATATCTGCGCATCCATAACCAAAGTAATCTCCAAAGTGCTCGACTTCCTTCTCTCTATAAAGACACATTTCAGTATCCCCAACCTGAGATACATGGACAAGGCTAAGTCGAGTGAGACGGGTTATTCGAGAAACATACTAGACTTTCCTGTGAGTAAGGAGGAAAGGTTCCTTGTGCACATTTTAGCAACTAATTTTCATACAGATCCAGCTATAGACTCACGGTTAGAAGTCAGGTTGAATCCCATTATAAAGGATTTAGTCATCTATAGGCCAGCCGCTAAGAAGAAAAGGAGTAAGAGACATAAGAAGGAGGAATCTACGGCTAAAGTGGCCGAAAGTGTTGGAGAGAATCAACCGGTCTGGTTAGACTCTTCCTTAAAGATAGAGATCACTAAGCTGAAGTAAGTTTTCAACTAAGATAAGCATGTCTCAACAAATTTTGAACAGGCAGTAGCGGAGGTAAAGAGTACAAGATATGATAGGCAAGTTCTTCAAATGGCCCTTTTTACAACAGGCTAACTGTTGTCATCACCCTTTTGTAATTTTGTGATTAATACGATTATATAAATACAGAAACGGATTTTATATTGTTTTATTACAATTTCTATCTGGTGATGTTATGAATCTTGTTTTCTTTTATAATAAGTTTTTCTTGTAATCTTATATTTTATTTTCATCTGTCTAAATCGGAGGAAATTAAAACTCGAATTTTTTTTTAATTAATGCTTCGATGCGGTTATGTGTTTCTTTTTCTTTTATTATTATGCAATTTAAACACAGACTCATCACCTTCCAAGCGACTTCGTGTGCATTAAACTTGACTTGTTCATTTATATTTATCATGCATAGAAATATTACAAGGTAAAACGCTTCTTCGCACACCTAAGTCTACTGTGCATTTCTTCTTCGTCATACCGACTACTTACGTGCACTACTCTGGCGTTGTGCATCAATACCCACTACACACAGTTTTGATACCATGCACCGATATTCCACATGCATTTTCATCCTATGCATGCACCATGTCAAGTTCAACATATTCCATCGCGCCCAATTGTCTGCACACACTACTGAATACACCGTCATGAAACAACTTATACTCATACTTATGCACTTACTAACAAAACTCCTCTGTGTTAAGAAATACTTGCACACCCCATGTGCACATTACTATGTGTGTGCTTACTGCGCAAGGATAATTTTAGTGCATGCATCTACACATAATAATCTTTCGCGTAGCGCCACAATTTACCGTGCACAATGGCACACCAACATTTTCCTGCGCGGTGCCAAATTTACCATGTGCTCCAGTATGCCAACCTTTTTCCATGGACACTCCGTGACTCCAATTCTAGTCACTTCGAAGTTACTTTTCTGTGAATATTCACTTCAATTGCACCCCTTTGGCCCATCCAAGCTCAGTGTTGAATTGAAGATTTGATACCATTCTGTAACGTTCCCCCAGCCAACCTCAAGCTGGGGTACGCCACTCCAGAGAAACCACTCATGCTCTGACACCAGTTGGTAACATTCCTAGCCTTCAGGCCGGGCCATGCTACTCTAGGGAACACTTTCATTCCCATACTACGGAACATACAGTAGCATACCCAGTAATCAACTAAGAAATGCCACATAAATTTACTCTTTAAACTGCATGCAACTAAAACATATACATACAACACGCTCGCGGAAGATTTAGATCTAAACATAAACAAATAATTACTTTCTATAACATATGACTTTTATATTAAAATAACAGTAACTACAGATATGCATCATTTATAGGAAATTACCCATAAGCACACAAGCAATCATAATCACATATATGATAAAATCATAACATAGGCATGTAAATAACAAAACAACATATCATTTTATCATACAATTGGTACTTATCTTAGAAATACTATCACCAACTGCTTACAGACCGTCCAGGAACCTCCCAGCCATAGACTACACTATTCATCACTCTCAACAGTGAGTCACCCCCAAGCTGGGACTGAACTCCACCCAGGGTAAAGGGTTCCTATCTAGGCTAAGGCTCAAGGACAACAGGAAAGACTCTGCCTCAGGTACTCACTCAACTAACAACCTATAGCCTCTCATTCCCCACATGCCTGTCCCACCCAAGGAAGTGTGCCCCTTCTCTGCTCAATAGTCCCTTGGCTGCCCCACTTCCGGTCCGGCCTGTTGCTGAAGCCCTGGAAGGGAAGTGGGGCNAGGCCGGACCGGAAGTCTCAGAGCGTTGTAGCTACAGTATAGCACCTTTGGGAATCAATCCCCAGCAATTCTCACAGGCCTGACAACCCACTTCTTCAATCCCACTCCAAGATAACCAAGTACACCAACCAAAAAGGCTACGAAAATAGGCTTTGGAATGGTGAAATGGTTGTCTCAAGAATAACGAAATGTATGAGTGAAATGGTCATGGAATCATTGACTAGATAACTGAGTGTGAACATGAATCACTGTGAACTCTTCGTGAAAAGTGATGGTGAGAATGATGGTCGTCGAGCTGTCGGTAAGGTCTTCGTGAGAAATCTCCCAATGAGCTAAGTTCCCCCATGATATGAATGCATGTCCCCAACTTGACACTTGTCATATCAGAAGTTTCTTTTGTCCACTTGTCCCCAATTTTAGAACTTAGGATAAAATAATTATCCACACTTTATGTTTTAGGAAATATTAATATAATATTCCCTTGAATTTTGGCCCTCCCTTTCCCTAACTGGTGAAGTTCAGTCCCCCATCTCTTTTATCATGGTCAGTCTACGCGCAACAATGTATTTTATATTAATCATGGGTCATGTAAAAAGTAGGCGCATTGGCCCTTAACATCTAGGCATTCTGGCCTAATACCAAAACATAAGCATCCCAACTTATAATACTAGCTCACCAGCCTATAATTCATATCATATACATAAAGGTTCACTGACCTTAATATTGTGCGCACTTTAGTTACTGCGCGCGGTATCTGTTGACCTCAAGGTTGTGTGTTCTTTAGTTACTGCGCACAGTATCTTGCAATGTGCATATGACATCATTTTACTGCGCAGTTCATGCGTGCACTATGCCACATGATGTGCATTATCAAATGAGGTCAAAACAACTCACCAGCTTAAGTATATTTATATTAGATTTACAATTGGTTTCGGTCGAGGGATATTACAGTGTGTGTGGGCACATCAGGTTCGACAACTGCATCTGACGATCCCTCTAGCAGATTTAGCTATTTTAGCGGTTTTCTAAATTAATCCTGGATTAAGGGATTAGGGTTTTGGTATCTACGGAATACCTAAAAACATTGTATATATTGTATGGTGAATGGTGAAATTTGATATAATGAAATAAGAAAGGTTTTCCCCAGTTGAGGGTTTCTGGTATAAATCTCTGTGTACTATGTGAATGAGACATTGATTAATTTTTTTTTTTCTTAAGAATCTATATGCATTGCTTTACTTCGCAGGTTTAAAACTTACAGAGAAGACTCTATAATGAGCTCATCTTCCTAAGGCTGTGCCAGTCCCAAAATTGTGATGATGAATGGACTCAAATAATTTTGTGCTATGTTCAAAGGCGACACGACTGCTGCCAATATAAAATAATACTCCCTTCCCGCCCGTCTTTTTTTTTCTTTTTCATAGACAAATAAATGATATGATACAGAGGAGGAAACGAGTGTCGCAAGTAAGAAAAACTAGTTCCAACAGTGGAACATACCTATGCTCAATGCAAGGAAGTGCATGCGAGAGATGGACACTCAGGGGAATGTTCCCTCCTAGGTATAGGGTATCAAATTGCGAAGGATATAAACAAGGCTTTTCTTGGTTGAGGTTGAAAAACTGTTGAGGCAAATGGTTTATAACGCAAAATGAGAACTGACTATAGGCTCAAAAATACAAGCAAGGGCATGAGATGCAATCACAACTTGACGCCAAAAAATGTCTATTTTTATGTCTTTTAGTCTACTTGGTGTGAAAAAGGGGTAAACTTGTGCCAAATAGACGTCTCTTCAAAACCAATTTACGAGTGTGAAAAAGATAAGTTCACTCGGCGATCTTTTCACTTTTTGATAACGAGTCAGAAAAGAGCTTAACTAAGACTCAAGACCTTTCAAATCTAATTTAATGAGTGTGAAAGGGACAAATCACTCAGCAATATTTTCCCTTTTTAGATGAGTCGGAAAAGAGCTTAAATTAAACTCGTTTGGGAGATTCTAGGTAGTTGGAGTTGTTTTTTGCACTTTGCAGGGTTCAAGTCCTGCACCCACAATTGGGCTTGCAATTCTTTCGTTCATCATTGACAAGTAAGTTTCAATACCATATTTTCATTCGTATTCACTGTTTATTGTTTACTATTTTTACTTTGCAAGTAAGAATGTTTAAGTATTTATTCATCATTCTTAACCTGTAGACTTTTCATTGAGGTTGGCATATATTTTTCTCCTGCTCTTAAATTTTCCTCCAATTTTTTCCTCGAGCTCTACACCATGTGCATTCTAATGTCACCTGCACAATTCTGTCTGTCATTTTGTTTTATTAATTGGGTTGGTTTTCATTGATGTCAACCCTTGAAGAAAGTCCGGTAGTAAATTCTAGTAGAAAAAAGGTTTGGGTAATGGACCCAAGTTTGTTTGATGTATAATGGTATGAGTTTTAATATATTTGAAGTTAAGACTATTCTAGATGGATAGTACATGCCATGCCATTTCTAGTGGTATGTGGAACATCACATAACTCCTCATGGTTAGAGAGTTATGACCACGTGAAGTTGGAGAACCCTCATGAGTCATCTAGAAGCCCAAAAAGCTCAAAGCAGTCAAAGTGGTAGCAAAGAAGAAATTATTTAAATAATAAAGTTAAGTGATGAGTGTACTATAATTCAAAGTGGACACAAAATAAATTATTTAAATAATAAATTTAATGGAGAAATTACTAAGTGGACAAGTGGTTAGAAGTGGGTTAGCCCTAAAATAAGGAAAGTGGTTTAAGAGATTTNAAGGTAAATAATAAAATGAAGTGATGAGTGTACTATAAGTCAAAGTGGATACAAAAAAAATTATTTAAATAATAAATTTAATGGATAAATTACTAAGTGGACAAGTGGTTAGAAGTGGTTTAACCCTAAAATAAGGAAAGTGGGTTAAGATTGTTAAAATGTAACCCCTTGAGGAAGCTACATGAAAGTATAAATAAGAGGCAAGGCTCTCTCATTTTCATCAAAATTAAGCATATTGAATATCTACAAGTGACTGAGGTAACCAAAGGATATATAAGCCAAATTTTAGAGGGAAGGTGAAGTAAATAAAGTCGGAATTCAAGGGAGGATAAATTCTTTTGATGATGCTTTCTAAGGTATGTTATCTATAGGTCATCTCACCATTTTCGCAATAAATTTTTTTCTGGAATGATTCAGACCATGAAATTGGGAGGCCAATGAGGAAACATATCCAAGTAGTTGTGATAAAAATTTCAGCTTATGGGTCTTTGTATTTTTGGATTTACATTCCATGGAAAATAGAGTTTATGGCTAGTCCTGAAACTAGTCTAAAATAGGTGTTTCGGGTAAAAACATCATAACTTCTTCATAACATATCCACATTCAGTAATACAAAATGTATTGGTTAGATTACAATCTCTAGTATTATTTGTACAATTTTCAAATTCATACAACAAATATTTCATGCGGGGCATGCTCTACAAGTTCACTCTCTAGAATAAGCCAGAATTCAACAAGGTATGACATTTTTGCTATAAATCCTTTTCTGAGAGGTTCCTAGGAGTGAAACCTGGAGGAATTGCATAAAAGACACTGAAGAACATTTTGTACCATTTTTAGATTTTTATTCATTGCAGGTACATAGATATGATTATTTCAAGTCAGGGTTGTTGACTAATCCAAAATTAATCATGTGAGATTAAAGTAAAGTTTGATGAAAATGCTAGTCTCTTGTAGTTAAAATTAAGGAAGGTTTGAAGGTATGTGATCATATACACCGGGTCTATTACAGAGTTACAAATAATATTTGGATGATGAAATTGATGGGGGATTTTGGTTGCGGTATGTT
>JASDQU010298551.1:0-14009 GCA_032191745.1 Picea mariana
TAAAAACATAGCTTCTCCCAATAGCAACAATTAACGAAAGTCAAAATTTGCTAATAATAAGAAATGGTCAAAAATATAGGTGTGAACTTAGTGAGAACTCTACATGAAGCTAAAATGCATTCCATAATAGAAAAAATCTCCTAGAATAATACTAAATTCCAAGAATGGAACTAAATTCCTAACTGAGGGAGAATTTGCTAATTATGGAAAGTCATTAAATAAGTGAAGTGAGTTAAATCCAAGTATTAGATGGGTAATACACACTTCCCTATAAGGATAATATTCTTAAGTATGTTGTATATCCATGAAGTAGGAGATATATCCTAAAATTAAGGAAGTAGTGTTACACCCCAATATTGCTCACTTCGATAAGTGTCGTAAGTGTTGCATGATCCTCTTAACTGTCGTAAGTGTCGCATGTTCCTTAAAACTTTCGCAAGTGTCGCAAGTTGTTCACATGTGTCGCAAATGTTGTTCAAGCATGCTGCCATAATAACGACACTAAGGAGGCACTTAATAAATCTCATGCATTTGATTTGGAGGAGGAAAAATGATTAATTGAAGTCCAGGAACTTTATCACCTGAGAAGAGCTCTTAAACAAAAGTTTTGAAGGTGAGTGCTCCCCTACATCAGCCTTAGGAGAGCTGGCGCTCCCCTATAAGGTCTCAGGGAGCGTTATAACGCTTTTCTTCCCCCTCAAGCTTCCTAGGGAGAGTTATAGCACTCTGATGCCCCTTTTTAGGGGGCGTTATCTAATCTGAGGCAGTAGTTGGCCCGTTGAGCAGAATAAGGGGAGGATATTTCAAGTTTGGAAGGCATTTGCATTCAAATTCTTGGTTCCATCAAGAGATCCCTGATCCAAGGAAGGAATTCCTCAACTTGTTCTAAAGATAACTCAAGAGGTTAACCTCCTCTTAACCTATATAAGCAGGCTCTATGGTGGTGAAAAGAGGGAAGAATTGATAGCATGAAACCTATGATCTCATAGGAAACACATAGTCAGCCAAAGGAGAAGTGATCAGTGAAGATTCTATCCTCCAGGTTGTGGATCTTTCGAGAAAGGGTTAGATGAAGGGGACTTGACGAAGCTGTCACATTCGCATCTACGATTGTAAGTACTATTGTCGTTATTCTCATTAATATGACATGCTTGCCTTGTTTCTTTCTAGTTTGTGTCTGATTTTACATGAACTTATCATTGATAGATAGATCTGTTTTCAAGCTAATGTCAATAGAGTAGGAAGTGGTCGTACTTTGTTTGTCTACAGGACTCAGCGAGGAGCGAAAGTCTGGGGCTCGATTTGGAGCGTGCAGGGACAAACATCGATAAAAAGGTACTACTATTCTCCTTCCTTCTCATGTGTTAGTTTGTATAGATTTTAAAGGAAGTCATTGATCATGTTAAGCACTTTTTGTCTTAGAGTTAGGGTCTAGCTCTTTGAGGCAATCTACCTGTCCACAGGGAGATTTTCCTACAACAGAAACTGGCGACTCCACTGGGGAGTCCTCAAATCGAAACTTCTTGTTTTGATTTCTCCTCATAGACCTTGTTTTACCCCTTTATTGTTTCAGACCTGGTTCACTCCTCTTTTGATTGGTTTCATGAGCTGATTGACTCCCTACCCCATCACACTTAGCCTAATTGTCGAAATTGAACTGCAATTTTTGAGTTTTTGACACTTTTAAGAGATTTTTGAACCCAGCGCCCATGTCCCTATGTTGACAGAGCGCCAACGCTCCCTGAGTGCATTACACAGAGCACTATAATTCTCCTTGTCCTCGACAACAGAGCACCAACCCTCCTTTGGTCAATAAACCTTCCAAAATTGCTTTTGCAAGGTTTTACCTCCGTGTTTCTCTTGCTGGGTCACCTTGTGAGTCAATCCTTCTTCCTTTCCAGCTTTGACATCTATCTTTTTGAAGAACAAACATCTTGTTGTTTGGATTTTGTAGCCTTCTTCACTATTGTTGTTGAGTTTTTTCTGTCATTTGGAGCTTGAAACCCATGCATTGTCTTGCTCTCTTTTTATCGACTGAGTAAAAAACTCTGGTGAAAGTCATCAAAGGGCTATAGATCTTTTCATTTGGTTTTAGTTAAGATCATTGTTCTTCGACATTTCTTTTGGTGTGAAGTTTCATTTCTCTTTGATTTTTTCTTTTCTTTCGCTTCTTGTTTTAATCACAACGAGAGGGTGTATTGCTTGTATGATTCTTGCTTGTGTTGGTCTGATTTTCATTCATCCAAAAAGATAATTAGCAATACGAGCATTATTTTGAATTAATCATTATTCATATGCAAACAATAAAAATGTATCTTCATGATTGATTGTGCATGTTAGAAGGTATCTCAAAAGTTTTAGCATCACATCAGGATTTGTTTGAAGAAAATTTGTTTGAGGACATTTCTTATTAGTGCCTATTAGTGAAAAGAACTCTCTCTCTCTCTTAGATAGGTGTTCATCGAAAAGAAATGACTGCTTATCATCTTTGATGCATTTTTGGGACTGAGTCATAATTACATTTGTTTCACTTCCATGCACCCCTTTTGAGTAAAGAACAACCATAAAATGAAATCTAATTAAAAATTATCTAGAATTTTTTCTTTTCTAGGATCCTCCACCAACAGTGGATTAGGCTTAGTACTTTGGATTAGGCTGTGAGCATAACTCTCCAAAGTTTCCAAAACAAACATTATCATCCTAAGTTAGGGAGAGTCAAATCCAATTATCGTATAAGTCTTCCTAGGATCCCCCTCTCACACAGGGGTTACGTACGAGGTCACATTCGGGTAAGTTACATAGATTATCCCTCCATGGTTTAACCGATTGTGGTGGTCAGATCGTATTATGGGGATCGCTTAAATGTAAATCCACAATTACTACATGGAAGCCTTTTAGTTGATTTCGGGCTCGATACCCTACCCATACGTTCAGATCAGACTGTCGACTATTCCTGCCCAAGGGCTGACTGCAAATTGGTAACCTTAGTGGCCATAATCTTTAGGGTCTTACACAAGGTGATGGTGAAGGGAAGTATCACTGTACCTGGAGCAGACATTGGTCAAACTCACTCAAGCTCCTTGGAGGGTAAATCCACAATTACTGCGTGGAAGCTTGCACCAAGGCGTAAGTCTATTAAGTAGGTCGCCATTGTAACCGTTCCACCCTATCCCCACCCCTTCTTGACTTGATCACGCGACGTTGGATTTCATCACCAACTAGTACGATCATTAAGAGAAGGTCCTATTTGCTTGGTTGTGATTCTTAGATTTTATTAGCGCATGTTGTTTCTTTTCGGTAGTTGGACATAGATCTTTTTTGCCGACTCTTTTTCACCAACATCGACCCTCCACAACGTTCGTGGAGGCTACAGGGACTTCCTCCAGAAAATATGGAAGGAAACACCCCTTTACCCCCTCATTCTATGGAGGAATCTCCTCAACAAAGCGAGGTTCAAGACACTACAACTTCCCAGGAAGAAGTTCCCACTCCTTTGGAGAATTTTCAAATTGTTTCAGAGTCTCCGGAAGCTTTCCACATTCCGGAGGGATATGAATGACGTGTCCTCCAACTCAATTCCGTTGGTGAATTTGTCATCGTCAATCCTTCTGACATCCCAAATGGGTCTCATCGAAACCCTTTAGCCGATGACCCTTTTTGGACCGCAGACATTGTTCGACGTCCACCGCACATGGTGTGAGATCTTTATGGAACAGGGATGGGTGCTGACGCACCCATTTCCTACATCGTACCCCTAAACCATTTTACCGGTACCACCACTTTTATAGCCACACCGCCCATTGGTCCGAACATACCGTCCGTTGGCCCAAGGTCTACTCTTCCCCTCCAGATGACCCATTCTACAATAGTCCCACACATTCTGACTATTCCCGCCGGTAATGCGGTGGTGAACCAAGCTGCGATTGGCACACCTGTAACACCAATACCTACATAATCACTCCCTTTTGGGTACAGAGCACTGAATGCTTTCACTGCCACTACTACCCCAGCCACTACTACTCAAGTTATACCCGGAGGTTCCATACCTATCCAACAACCCAAAGGGATTGGTCTTGGTGGTCCTAATCTGCTTGGCGGCACCGGTCAGTCATTTACGTCTGGTTCTCAAATTCCAGGAACTCTCCCTCAAGTTGGGGGGCATCCTCCCACCGGAGGACAAATTCCATTCGGGGGTCACCCTCATGCTAGGGGGCAGCCTCAATCCGGAGTCTACCATCAACCACATGGACAAAATGTGTTCGCCACACACAATCCGTGGAATGTCCCTTTTCCAGGAAACCCACAGTTCTCGGCAGGACACAATTCTCAGTCTCCACAAAAACCTCCTTATGGACAAATGCTAAACCCAACCTATAATCCTCAAAACCCATCTGGTTATCCTCCGCTCACACATGCTTCTCAAAACACCTCAAATCCTGTGTACCCTGGTCAACACCAACCTCATGCAAGAGGGCCCACTAGTTACAATTATCCACATAACCTAGTGATTGACCCCACTGGTGTCCCCATGCCACACCAGCATTACCCACAGGTTAATCGACAACTACCTTTTCTGGCTACCCTGGACCTTCTATACTTGTCTCGGTTAACGAATGATCCTATTTATCATTCTTCGGTTTGGCCAGCTATTCCAGCTAAACTTCCTTTTGATATCTCAAAATTCAACGGAAAGTCCAGAGAAGACCCAAACAACCATGTGATGACTTTCCATTTGTGGTGTTCATCCAACTCTCTCATGGACGATTCTATATGTTTGCAACTTTTCCAATGAATGCTTACGAGTTCCGTGGAAAAATGGTATATTGAACTACCACGCACATCCTTTCACGATTTCAACTCTCTCGCCATGTCCTTTCTCACACACTTCCAACTNTACCCATTCGATATGAGACAGGTAATGAACTATTAACCTCCCTTTGTCAGACAACGTCCGTACATATCTCCAATCCTATTCATGAATGGAGATGACGACGAAGGCTAATCAAAGCGGTCATTCCTGACCAATTGTTAGCGGAATGGTTCACTAAATCATTGTTAACCCAGATTGCTCGTGATGTTGCCATGGGTGGTGTAGTCACCGAGGAAGAATCCATTTCCCGAGCTCATTTCTTAGACTTAGTCTATTCACAATCTGGTACTCTGTACGAGTTGATACCGAATGCTACCCATGCCACTAACGATCCATCCAAACCATCGTCTGCTTCCCACGCGGATGGAGTTATTGGCTCCATCAAAATCCAATCTACTACCCAATCGACTGGAATGATTCATTGGCCCACTTCGACGGCTGCTCCCAGCTCGACTGCACCCTCTTCTACCCCCCCTCAAACTCAGGTTTCTAAGGTGAATGCGGTCCAATCAACCCCTTCACAACAACCTGGGGGCAAGAAGAAAGCGAGAAATAAACCAAAGAAAAACAATAACAACGAACAACAAAAAAATCAACCACAAACCCCTGCTGTCGGAAAACAACCACAAGGAAAATCAAAATTCCCATGTCTCATTTGTGGTGATGATCACTACAGTCAAGACTATCCACATCATGATGAAGTGGCCAAGATTTTCAAGGGAAATTCACAACCTGTTGTGCTTACTCAGCCTTTTCCACAGTAGCAATCCTTGGTTGCTCAAACCCCCACCACAGGGGGCAGTTCCAACCCACCCCATGATGAGGCCTCAACAAGTGCTCACATTTACATGTTCAACAAGGTTAACCTAACCACTCACTCTGCAACATATGACATGCCAGTTAAACCTGATAAGCCGAAGACTATTAATGGTTCCGCACCGGACCCATTACCATCTTCCGTCGGTTCTCCCTCTGCTAGCCCTCCATCCGGGCTGCTTCAGATTGAGAAACCTTTTTTTGACTCCATATTACGCCCTCCTAAGAGAACCATTTGGAAATCTACCTTCAATCCTAATTCACGAGCTGCCCAAAACTACAACATTGTAGAAGATTTGGCCAAAGCACCGTGTGCTATGTCCGCCTTGGAAGTTCTACAACACTGTCCCAGCCAACGTAGAATGCTCTTAGCTGCTGTCGGCGCTTTTGATCCCGAGTCATCAGATAACCTCATGTTTAATCTGGATGATCATCAACCACGACTCTCCCACCAGCTAGCTTTCCAAATTTATGTTGTTGTTCACAATCAACAAATCCACCGAACTATCCTGGATGAGGGAGCCTCTACTTGTGTCATGTCCTTAGCTTGTTGGAAAGGCTTAAAATCAATTCCCTTAACAAATCCTCTACGATGTTACGCGCTTTCGATGGATGAGGTTTTCATCCTCATGGATTATTACAATCCTTAGCCATTTGGTTGGGCGGAAAAACTCTTACCGTTGATGTCGAGGTGGTCGATGCCCCCCTCAATTACAACCTACTACTCGGAAGAAGTTGGTTCTACGCTATGACTGTCGTCGCCTCGTCAGTGTTTCAATGTGTACAATTCCCCCATCAAGGCAAAATTGTCACCATCAATCAACTTGATTTTTGTACACTCGATGCTCGCATCCCTGCTACCAACAACATTCCCTTTTTGGGAGACCACCCAGTTACGTATGAAAGCATTGGTGTTGGCTCATTAAAAGATTCTAGCCTTATGGGTACTTTCCCTACACCACTTCCACCTACTGTGCATCATATTGCTGCCATCAATATGATCTTGACTATGCCTTATCAATCCTTGGAATCATCTGACCCTTGGATTGTACCTAGTCCTCTGGAATTCGATGTGATCGATGACACTATGCCACTTAGCCCAGCCGAGGCCGCATACGTAGTTGTTCAATCTACCTCTCCCTCTTCGAACAATTCACATTTATTGGCACCAAATGCCTACTCGGTTCCCTCTTGGTTGGATTCCCTGTCGTTCGCTGTTGATTACGTTTCCCAAATTTTTTCTTCTGATGAATCTATTATGGAAATGCTTAGCATTGACGATCTGCCTTGGGATGATAACCATCATCGATCCTCTTTTCTTCCACCTTTGGAAGAAATTGACCAAGACATATGCTCTGTCTTTCCTCCCGATGTTACCGATGCTCTGCAATATCCTATCCTCACACAAGATGCTCTCTCTGAGGGGAACATGGGTAACATCTCTACTATGATCGTTATTGACATTTCGATCAAAGAAGGTGTTGTGGAAAACATTAACCTTGGTGCTAATTGCACCCCCGAGGAAGTGGTCTCTTACGCCACTTTGTTTAAGGAATTATGCGATGTCTTTGCATGGAGCTACGAGGAAATGCTAAGGATCGACCCTTCAATCGTCGTGTATGAAATCAAAACTTATCCTGACGTGAAACCTGTTCGAAAAAAACTTCACCCGGTTCATCCCAAGAAAATCGCAGCTATAAAGGTAAAAGTTGAAAAAATTCTCAAATCTAGCTTTATCTACCCCTTCCCTTTGACAGAATAGGTCTCCAACCTTGTTCCAGTTGCCAAAAAACAAGAGACCATCCATGTTTGTGTTGACTATCGAGATATCAACAAAGCTTGTCCCAAGGACAACGACCCTACGCCCTTCATCGACCAAATCATCAATAATTGCACAGGGAGCGTAATCTTCTCTTTTATGGATGGATTTTCTAGGTATAACCAGATTGAAATCTTACCTGCTGATCAACATAAGATAGCCTTTATCTGCCCATGGGGAACTTTCGCGTATCGCAAGTTACCATTTCGCCTAAAAAATGCTGGTGCCACTTTCCAGCGGGCCATGTCATACGCTTTCCATGATATCAAGCATATCGTGGAGTCTTACCTTGACGATTTACCCACCCATTCATCCAATCGATCCGATCACATTGATCACTTGCGGGCGATTTTTCTTCGATGTCAGTTCTACCATATTTTCTTGAACCCACACAAGTGCATTTTTGTTGTCGAATCTGGTCGACTCCTCTGTTTCATTGTCTCCAAAGATGGGATCAGGGTGGATCCCCTAAAGATTAAGGCCATTCTAGCCTTACCCCCACCTACCAATTTAACCCAACTTCAAAGTTTGCAAGGCAAAGCAAACTTCCTTCACCATTTTATCTGCAACTATGCTAAGATCACTAAAGGATTTATGCGGTTACTCCAAAAGAACACCCCTTTCATCTAGGATGACGCTGCCCAACGGTCATTCAATGCTCTCAAGCATGCTTTGACCCATGCCCCTTTGTTGCACCCTCCAGAGTATACAAAGGATTACATCCTTTACTTGGCCACCTCCACTTCCACTACTGTGATGGTGTTAGTCCAGGAGGACCCCAATGGTGAAGAACATGTGATTTATTACCTGAGAAAGAGTCTATCTGGACCTGAGCTCCGATATTCACATGTCGAGAAACTGGCTCTAGCAGACGTCATCGCTCTCCAGAGATTCCACCATTACATCTTATTACGCACCACCACGGTGATCGTAGACTCCAAACCCATGTACCACGTCTTGACACGTCAAGTACTTGGGGAAAAATATTTTAAATGGATCATTCTTCTTCAAGAATTTGATCTTGAGTTTACGAAGGCCAAAGCCAAAAAATCCCTGGTGTTTACAGAGCTTATCTGTGCTCTCCCTTGTGCCGATGAAAACATTTAACCTAGAGATTCTCTCCCCGATGATTCTCTCTTCCTCATCAGCACCTCTGATCCTTGGTATGGAGACATTCACCTCTACCTTCAAACCCAACGTTTTCAGCCCAACATTTCTCGTGAAGAGCGTCGACACATTCGTCACCACTCTCGTCGTTATCTCATCATTGGTGACACCTTGTATCGTCAGGGTATTGACACCATCCTTCGGCGATGTCTGATTCACGAGGAGGCTGAACGTGTTTTGAACGATTATCACCTTGGTTCCTATGGTGGTCACCTTTCCGGGACGGCCACAGCCCAAAAAATCCTACGTGACGGCTACTTTTGGCCCTTGATTTTCAAAGATTGCATCAAGGCCGTCAAAAAACGCCCACCCTGCCAAGTCTTTAACAAGAAGGCATGCACCCACCCTACTGCGCTGCACCCCATTATCACCATCGGCCCCTTTTCCAAGTGGGGTATATATTTCATGCAGTGTAAGCCTACCTCAGCCGGGGGGCACGGTTACATCATCGTCACCATTGACTACTTCACCAAATGGGTTGAGGCTATGCCTACCTTCCTGAACGATGGTCGTACTGCAGCTTTGTTTCTTTTCAACCACATCATAACTCATTTTGGTGTACCACGTGCCATTGTCACTGATCATGGTGCACACTTCAAGAACCAGATGATGAGCGAGTTACATGTCAAATTGGGTTTTCGCCATGAAAACTCATCCCCTTACTACCCTCAGGCTAACGGACAAGTTGAGGCCATCAACAAAGTCCTAAAAACCATGATCCAACGCATGGTAGGGGAAAACAAAACATCGTGGCATTTACAAATTTTCTCCACTCTCTGGTCTTATCGCACTTCAGTGAAAACCTCAAATGGATTCACTCCTTTCTAGTTGGTATATGGCATTGAAGTCGTTCTACCAATCGAGTGTGAGATTCCATCACTCAAACTGAAAGTAGAACTCCTGCCCCATACTTCTGTTGAAGAAGAACAATTCTTATATCTATCCAAGTTAGACAAAACACGTCATGATGTTGTTCTCACTAATGAGGCACATCAGAAGCAAATTAAGAGTCAATACGACAAATCCGTCCACCCTCGGACTTTTGCAGAAGGAGACTTAGTCCTCATTTATGAGAAAGCTCACGATAAATTGGGGACAGGAAAGTTAGAACCTCTATGGCACGGTCCTTACATCGTGAAGTGTGTCCTACATAGAGGCACCTATGAATTAATAGATCATGATGGAATTTCCCTAGGAGAGCCCCAGAACGGGCTTTACCTTAAAAAGTACTATGCCTAGATCACCTAGCATCTGTACTTTGTAGATTATTGTATTTTAGTTTGGTGTGTCTATTTCTTTCGTGTTCTCGAGTCTTTACCCTTGCCACTCATGACTATGCTTGTGTTTTCATACGTAGATGACGTCTTCTTTTCCTATCTTTTTCGGGTTCACGGATGGCGCTAGTCGACATACTCGGAATATTGCTTCGACAGCATGGGTTATTTACCAATTTGACGAGGTGGTGAGTTCAGGAGGTATCTGCTTAGGACCAACAACCAACAACATGGAAGAATATCATGCTATCATCAGACTATTGACCCAAGCCTCCTCCCTAGGTATCTCTCATATCATTGTTTACCTAGACTCCCAACTCATGGTCTATCAACTCAACCATATCTACGTTATCTGTAGTCCTATCCTGCTACGTCTCCACCTACAAGTTCACCGCCTTGAACGAATGTTCGATTACATTGAATATAGACACATTCCAAGAGAACTTAAATAGTGTTTTGGATTCATTAGCTAATTAAATCATGGACCGGTATCTCGCCCACATATAAGATTTAAGGAAAGTAAAATTGTACATTACATGTAAATTAAAACACATCACAGACATCATCATGTACAAATCATTGGCACTGTAAAAACTTGAAAATGTACATATATATATATATGGCGTGACTGAAATGTTTTGATTACATCAAAAAGTATGCAGAAGAGAAAAATGTCAGGTCTCTAAACCCCTACAACACTGCCTGACAAGGCATACAAAAAATGATCACCAAAGAGACTCTAATCTCTTTGCACTACATTGTGCTACGAGTAACACATCACCATGTGCACTACGTGCCTCAGTAGAGATTTGATATTCTCTGGTACTCCCACAGTGTGCCTCTGTAGATGTAAAGGCAATTCTCCCCTCCACAGAAGAGGAATGCCCATCGTAAGGCCTTGGAGGTTTCTTTCAACCTCTCGGAGACCTATCACTGGTACTACCAGATCTGCTGCAACCAGAATGCCCCCACGATGTCCTAGTATCGGTATATCGGCCGAGCGCACTGCTCCCTTGTTTGCATGTTGAAAACAATACATCTGTTAAAAACTCTTCTACATACCCAAAAAAATATATATACATCAAAAAATTTAAAAACAAAAACTAGACAAGGTATGACTCAGTCTCTTACCTAACACATCCCAGTCTTCCCCTGTGGGTTAAATCAAATCCATGCTCCCACGAAAATCTACCTCAGCATACGGGAAGTCCTCTATCCAAAGATACTGCCGTCTCAGCCAAGCGAAGAAATCGCCAGTGAAACAGAACTCTGACTCTGCTACCAGCCTCGGAGACAAACTAGTCCACCTCTCCATCCTTGGTTCATCCACTGGTCGAACCGCCAGTGCTATCTGAGGCTACATCTGAGGGATGCACTCTAGAAAAAATGAGACCAGAAATGAGCCATAACCAAACTGCTTCTGTCCCGTCCTGCACCGTGAAACCTGTTCCTTCACATTTCGAAGGAACCCGACACTCCATTTGAACAGTGTTGGTTCCAAACACTGAACACCATAAGCCACCTGCAATCTTGATGTCAGATGCGCGCTAGTACTGCCCTTCATGCTCGTGATAGAAAACAATATGGATCGGAGGGGTAGCTCTCGAATATCCTTGATAGGGATTCTACCCCCTACGAGTCTTGCTCCTGGGATACAATGGCATGCTAGATACATGTCCACTTGTTCAGGTAGCGCCCTCTGCCCGGTAAAAGATATGGGAACCCCTCTTTTCGAGAGGCCAGTCAAAAAATACACGCCTTCTAACTCAATGGTTAAAAGTTGTGTGCCAATCCAAAATCCTTGCTCTGCAACATTCCATAGGCCGATCATATGCTCAAGTAATAAAATATATTTCTTCATTTTTTNTTGCAACTTGAAGAATTTGAGTAAGCCACAAGCTCACAATGTAGCCCGTGTGCAGGGACTCCGCAAGGCAACTAAGTCATCCATCTCATGTTCTCTTTCTTTCCACTCGATCATGGTCGCCGAAATCACCTACAAAACAAAAGAATAAAGAAATTCATTATTTCAACATTTTGGCAATTTAGGCAAATTTTAAAAGAAAGTCAAAACATTAAATCTAAATGCCCACATCATTTAAAGTGACCACACCCTCTTTTACAATCACCACGCCCTCTCTTAGCCATTTAACATCCATCATATAACAATGAAACATTTTTAAATACAAACGATTTCTTTATGGCAGCGTGGGCATACGTGGGGAATTTGTTTCATGGGTTCTTTGCCAAAAACAACCCATCCAATCATCTATTGAGGCATTGGCATCTTGGCCATCCCCTTCTAGAACGTTTTTGCAAAAAGAATCCCCTTTTTCCATCGTTTTTCAAAGAGGTCGATTTTGATCTTTTTAGGGCAATTTAGGGCTTCATATTTCAAACTAAATGATGCTATGAAAATAAATATTAAACCATGTGATTGAAAAAGGGAGAGATGAAGATCTACCTGGTCTGAACGGCAAGAAAAACAGTCAACCGTAGCTCCGGTAAAAAGAAAAACAAGATCCACTACTGAAATGAGAATCTCCACTACTCCAAAATCCTTGTGCGAAATGAAATGGTAAATAGAATTTTCATTGTATTGTTATTTATAACTTTACATTTTTTATAAGGCATGGTCATTTATTGGTTTCTCTAACAATATGATGGCTTCACTAAACCCCTATTTTGTAGTTTTGGCATCGCAGGTTTCCTGGTAGTCCTGATGGATTATTTACCTTGTTGTGCTTATGAGCATAGTCTTAGTTCGTTCTCGAGCTCGAAAATATGAGAACGCAACCGGGTAAACTTTTATGTCTTTTTTGGACCCGTCCAGATATACGAACACATGAAAAAGGAACCCCCCTGGAGTCTCCTTTAAACCCTTTTCAGACTCTCTAAATATGAAAAGATTGTCGAGTGAACTTGCCTCCTTTCACACTCGTTAAAAGGTCAGAAAGGGCATCTTTTGAGTGATAGTTTATCTCTTTTTTGGTCTCGTTAGACTACTGTACGAAAAAGGAACTAAGAGAGTTCTCTTTTAAGTGTTTTTCCAAACTCTATAATACCGAAAAACCTTCGAGTTTTCTGTCTTTGGACTTGTTAAAACACACATCGACAGGCCCATACGGGACCGAACCCTTACTTCTTCCGGTTCGTTAAACAAAGGAAGAGGAACTTACCAAAGGTGAGTTATATCAAGCATGTGTTACCCTCCTCGAGCTCATTAAATAAAAAAGAGGTACTCGTCTATTTGGATGGGGGAAAAAATTGAAAAGAGCAAGCCAAGCAGTCTCTTGAGAACATTATCCAACAATTCTTAGAGTTGCCCTTGAACATGGAACTTTGTCATATACATGCATTATAATCCATTGAACCTCTGCACTGATCCAATCCTTTGAGTTCCTTTCACTCCTTGGGTCACCCGATGCAAGTCACAGTATCCACTGCATAGTTTTGGTCCATGTCATGTTTTGCTGTTGTGCCTCAGTGTTCAAGGGAAGTATCCGCCTCTAGAGTCATCCATCCCAAAATATCTTGCCTCAAAACTTGTGCCAATCCATGTCCATTTGATCTACCAATTACATGTCTATGTCCGTTTCGTGTTGTTGATGGAGGATACATCAAGGCCCTCCCTCGACGAGTCTATTCCTGTCGACTTCAACACATTATCCAAGAATTAGGCTTAGAAAGCAGTTAGTACCTTGGGACCTGCATGCATCAATGGCAGGCCTCCTCACATTCAACAGTAGGTTTACCTCATTGAAATCTGATCGGATGATTCCAAAGATGTTCGACCTTGGCTCATACATTCACATTCGTTGGAATGTACTAGGGTACCTTGGGAATCATTGACATTAATGGTGATCTCCCTCGCGCTTGTTAACGATTTACATTATTGACTGATAATCAAGTGGTTTCTGCCATGTTCGACATCGGGACATCTATTCACATGGTTAGATTCATACCATATTAGGATTAGTAAGAAGACCCTGGGTTGAGTGTTCACTTTGATATATGCTTTGCCCAGGTTGCAAAGGAGTTTCTATTGGACAAATGACACATA
>JASDQU010298552.1:0-10257 GCA_032191745.1 Picea mariana
TAATTGTAGCAAAAATGCCATGTTCCGACGATTTAATTCATTTGTTGATTTTCAAGGTTGTCATTTTTAACTTCACTTTTGGTAAAGTATAACATTTCAATGTACATCATTACATTGTCAGAAATTAATAAAGAGAAACAAAATAAAGCTGCCAAGTAGTTAAATTTCTATTTATAGTGAGAAATTGATGTTTTTCTTAAAAAAATCAAAGTATTTATTAAGATAGTATAGATAATGAAATTAAGTTTATTTACACTTTACTTTCATATTTCAAAAATTTATAATACAAAATTGAAAGTAAGTTTACTTACACTTTATTTTCATGTTTCAAGAATTTATAATACAAAGTTGAAAGTAAGTTTACTTACACTTTACTTTCATGTTTCAAGAATTTATAATACAAAGCTGAGAGAATTACACACATTTATAAAATAAAATGAAAGTAAATTATAGTTGCATTGAAAGTGTTAGGTGTTTTATAATAATAAAGGATATGTTGTCATATGTATAAAAATATATATACATATGATAATTTTTAAATAAATAAATAAATGTTAATTTATTTTAAACTTAAAGGAATCAAGTTTTTTTAATTGAATTTATTTTTATTATTTAATATGAAATAATTAATATATGGCATTGAATTAAATTAGCTTAGGCACATAACTTGTGGTTGTTGAACTTCAATAAGTAATTATAAAAGACTAAGTGAAAAATCTAAAATAGATATATTAAAAAACTTAAAAGTTTCACTCACACTAAAAATCCTAAAAATCTAGTAGGCACTTATTAAAGTGGGTATTAATAATCTCATTGGTCACCAATATGCTAATCACCCTAATCACTCTTTTTAATGATGAACAAACATGTTTTGTCATGCAAGGAAGTTAATGGTTGAAATAACTACCCTTCATTTATTGTCATTTATTGTGACTGGGAAGAATATTAGGAACATATGATTAAAATCTCATTAAATCTGATTATTTCCAATAAATATATGCCTATCAATCTATTAAATATATATATTTTTTAATTTAACATTTTCAAATTTAAAATAAATTTATTGTTAAAATTTCATGAAATCGCCCCGGGGGGTAGCTCAATTGGCAAGTGCCGTGAAAATGAAGCTCCATGAGGTTTCGAGTTCAATTCCCCCCGACTTACAATGTGTGCTACGTCACACCTAGAGGTTATAGTGGTAGCGATTGGATAACACTGACACGTGTAACCCGAACGGTTGGATAACACTGACACGTGTAACCCAACGGTTGGATAACACTGACACGTGTAACCCAAGCACGTGCCCAACTAGTTGCTGATTCCTCCAAACATTAAAAATAATAATAATAAAAAATAAATAAAATAAATTTAAATTTCATGAAATCATAATTCGAGTTACATTTTCTAAACATTAAAATAAAATATAAAAAACTAAACTATGCGATGTAGAAGTGGGAAGCTAAAAAGAGATTCCTAGATCTTGATTCGATGCCATGTAAAAGTAGGACTAATTGTTTCAAGTCTAAAGGGAAAACCCCTTATTTGATTATATGGTTGAAGTTCTTTATCGCATCCGCACTTAGGTAGCCGTGGTTGTAGCCGTGGTTGTGACTTTTGAATACTTTCTTTAATATCATTCATTGTAGTGCAAGCTTTTAATTGAGATGTGTTTTTCCCCTGTACTAAGAGTTACCATTAATAGTCCCGTAAGACAGCGCGGTTGGTAATGACAAGTATCTTTCTCCAAGTGTTGGGAGGAGGTCTTGAGGTCAAATCCGGCTGGGTCTCCGGGACGAATTGTAATGGCTTCTGTTCTGACCAATCATATGTGTAACTCCAACCAACTATTTGTTCCATAGTATGTATTGTCATTTATTTTTTAAATTGTTTTTCAAAAATATTTATGGGGAAGATTTAATCAAATAATTTGAGTAGTTGTTCATTTTGGCAAGAGTGATTTTAAATTTCCCATCATTTATCTATACAAAGTACTRTTTATTTATCTTGTATCATCATCAATGTAAAGCTTAACATTCTATTCTAATGGAGTAGACACTCATTTGCAATCATTCATATTGAACCTTTTGATGAGTTCCTTTGCATACTTACTTTGAGTGGTCAATTTTTTACCATCTTCCCTCCATACCTCGATGCCTAAACGATAATGCATTTGTTCAACTTGATCCTTCATTTCAAATTCATGTGATAGTTGTCTTTTGATTTGATCAATTAAACATGTAGCAGTTCTTATTATGATTAAATCATCAACATTCAATGAATTCAAAGAAAAATTCTCATGTTCATCTTTCTTTACATAAATATTTTGATCACTCTTACTTTTTATGAATCCTTGCTCGAAGAATAAGTTTCCATTTTTTATTTACCATGATATTAGAACTTGTTTCGGACCATATAGTGTTTTCTTTAACTTGTATACAAGATGTTCTTGTCTCTGCTTTACAAAACCTTCTAGTTGAACTAGGTAGATTTCTTCTTTTAATTCACCATTCAAAAATGTTGACTTGACATACATCCGATGTAAGTACCAATTGTTCTTAGTTACTAATGCAATCATGAGTCTAATGGTGATCATTTTAGCTACAGGTGCAAATTACTTCTCATAATCTATTTCCTTCCTTTTGTGAATATTCGTTTACAACCAATCTAGCTTTAAACTTGTCTATACTACCATAAAAAATAAACTCATATTTATACACCCATTTTGAGCCTATAAGATCTTTATTTTCAGGAAACTTAGTTAGTCCCCCAAGTGTCATTTTTCACAATGGAATCATATTCCTTTTGCATAGCATCCATCCATTCCTTATGATCCTTTGATTTCTGAAAATTTAAATATTCTTCAACACTTGTGACTTGATACATCAAAGAATAATATTTGTACATGATTGGTATATTGGTTTTCCTTATTGATCTTTGTAGTGCCTCATTGCTTATTGGAGTAGCTCCACTCTCTCTTGGTATACTCTTGTTGCTTGTAGCTTCAATACCACTTTGAGATTCAACATCTTGTTGATATTATCTTTATTCTACTTTTGTACTTTCAATCCTTCTTAAGGAAGTTTCCATGCATCTTGACTATCATCATCGTCATCATACTCATAAAATATAACATCTCTAATTGCACATACTTTATGAGTAATAGGATCATACATTTTGTAATATTTATGGTCAACGCATTAACCAATGAAGATGTAAATGGTTTGAACCTGCACATAATAGATCTAGCTAGCAAATGACATACACAATTTGTAGAGAAAATATGAGAAAAGAGAAGCAGGAGAGAAAGAATGGAAGAATTATCATTAAGCAAATGAATGAATGATAATTTACACATGATATACTCTGTATAACTCAACTAATGCGCACTAGAGGAGAAGCCAATGCACCATAGTGGCGGTCTAGAGTTATCTGGACACACACCAATAGTTACGGGAGCAAAATGCCACCTAGTCTAGTCTCTCAGGCAGTTACAGGAGTGAACTGCCACCTAGTCTAAGTTAACTATTCTTTCAATCTTCAATTAACTTATTGAAACATAATGAAGTGAGGAGGAGATTAGGGAATCATGAGTAATGTGCTAGTCTGTTGATGATTCCAAGGAAAATGTGTATTAGTTGGTGATGATCCCAATGTTGCATGGTGATAATACCAATGTGGCATCTAGACTCCACTCAAATGATCAAACTGAAGTGTGAACTGAAGAGAATATTCTCCCTAAAATCTAGGAGACTGAATAATGACTAATAAACATAAGGAAAACCTTAGGAAAAATAAATCCTAGGTGTGTGTGAAGTAACTCCAACACCCCCCTTRAACATCACTATGATGAAAATAAAGAATGGGTCCCAAGAACGAGGCCATGTTAGGTACCCAAATAAAAAAGATACACTAAAATAAATGAGGAAAGAGGGAAAATATCATGGGGACCCCCCCCTCAAAGTACAATGTATGTAAAAAGAAGAATTGACAATTGCTAGGTAAYTGTGTCATTCACTCSAAGATGACTACGCAGGGAATGGAACTTCTGCTTAGTGAAGGTCTTGGTGAAGATGTCTACAGTTTGTTCTGTTGAAGGACAAAACTGCAGTTCGATGATCCCCTCATGTAATAAGTCCCAGATGTAGTGCATGCGGATCTCGATGTGATTCGTCTGCTGCCTCTGAACTAGATCTCTGCATAACTTCAGAGTGTTATGGTTGTCACACCAGATGATGATTGGCTGATGAAATTGAATTCCCAACTCAGTGAGAAAATGTTGTAGCCACATATCCTGAATGGTTATGTTAACTACCCATCTATACTCTTCCTCAGTTGAAGATAGAGCAATAACAACCTTCTTCTTTGTCGACCAATAGATAGGCATGGAACCAAGACTGTGTGAGTAACCAGATGCAAAATTGCAATCAATGATATCGCCAGCCTAGTCAAAATCAATGAACTTGATGAGGTCCAATGTAAATTCTTCTACATAGTGAATCCAAAAGGTGAAGGTGCCTTGTACATATCGAAGGATATGATTTGCATCCTTCCAATGTAGCTCATGGGGCTCCTGCATGAACCTGGAGACTGCTCCAACTGCATAAGAGAGGTCTGGTCTAGAGTGTGTGAGATACAACAAGCTCCCCACTAGCTATTTCTACAGTTTGTTGTCAACCAGTGAAGTTTCCCTGCCATCCTCAAGTCTGACTCCTGATAGGAAAGGAGTTGGGGCAGACTTGTTGTCTTTCATGTGAAATCTCTCAAGGAGATCTCGTGCATACTTGGCCTGAGATAGTTTGATGCATGATGCATCCTAACTGATCTCAAGTCCAAGGAAGAAATGTAGCGGACCCATGTTCGTCATCAAGAACCTGTCATGTAGAATCCTCTTCACTACAACAATCACTGAATTCGATAAACCAATGATCAACAAATCATCAACATACAGAACTAGAAGTAGAAGTGAATAAATCGTCCTGAGCATGTAAACATTTAGGTTTGATTTACAATGTACAAAGTTTTGTGACAGCAGGTAGGAGTCCATATTGGCATACCATGCCCTCAGAGCCTTCTTGAGGCCCTAAAGATATTTCTTCAGTCGAAAGACCAAAGACGGATCCTGCATAAATCCTTAGGGATGCTCCATATAGATCTACTCAGAGAGATCACCATGAAGAAATGCATTCTTCACGTCTAATTGATGGACTTCCCATCCCTTGGTTGCCCCAATGGCAAGTTCCAAACGTATGGAATCCATATTCTCTACTGGAGAGAAGGTCTCATCATATTCAATGCCGTGCACCTGCTAAAAGCCTTTGGAAACTAGCTTGGCTTTGTATCTGCTAATTTGTCCATCTGTTGTGCTCTTGGTCATGTAGACCCATATGCACCTGAAAAGTTTCCTTCCAGAAGGAAGGGGGACCAGATCCCAAGTCTGGTTCTCGAGGAGGGAGTTGTATTTCTCTTGCATGGTGGATTCCCAAAAGGGATTTCCAGCAGCCTCGTTATAAGACTGTGGAACTAAAGAATAAATCGAGAAAAGATTCTTGGGTGGCAATAGTTCAGTGTTAGTGAGTGAAAGAGGAGGATCCTCGAAATCGTATTGAGTCCTCATAGTATCAGTTGGATCACCAAGAAGATCCCATGCATCTTGAAGAGTAGTTTGGGCCCACTTGGGCCTCTGCTCTAACTCTGCATCTTCATCTGGATGCACTGAATCTGCATCTAACTATACTGACTTTCTATTTGGATCATTTGAATCCTCTGAATAAGAAATCTCATCTGAAAAAGAGTCAATGTGTGCATGCTCATCGTCTCTGACAGGTGAAAGAACAAAAATGTTTGCATGCGGCTGTTGAGGTACATGCGAGACACTTTCCTCGAATTGGACACTTCGCTCAATGATGAGCTGGTACGAGGAAAGATCAATAAGTCGGTATCCCTTCACACCATCSGGGTATCCAATGAAGATGCACTMTGTTCTATGTGGATCAGGTGCCTTCCTCTTTTCAGAGGGAATCTGGGCCCATGCACATGAACTGAAAATACAAAAGTGGGTCACTTTCGGTTTGAGGCCACTCCAAGCCTCGTAGGGGGTATTATCTGTGAAAAATCTATGGGGAGATCTATTTTGGATCTAGGTTTCACAATTAAGTGCTTCATCCCATAATCATTGTGGAAGTGACTTTCCATGTAGCATGCAATATGCCATCTCTTTTAGAGATCTATTTTTCCGCTCAACAACTCCATTTTGTTGCGGAGTATAGGGAACTGTGTGCTGCAATTGAATCTTTGCCTCGTGAAAAAGATTATGTATCTCATGGTAGACATACTCTCCCTCGTTATCTTTTCGAAGGAATTTGATTTTCTTTCCTGACTGTGTCTCAACAAGGGCTTTGAAATCTTTGAGGTGTTGAAAAACCTCTGATTTCTACCTCAGAAAGTAAATCCATGTAAAACGTGAGAAATCATCAACAAAAATGAGCATGTACCTTCCTTTACTGGTTGATGGATGGAAAAAGGGCCCATGAGGTCACTATGGATCAGATCTAAAGGATAGGAAGCCTTTTGCGTCTTTCCTTTGTCAAATTTCTCTTGAGGGTGTTTTCCAAGAACACATCCCTCACAAATTCCTTTGGATAAGTGGATGTCGGGTAGACCATCAACCATTCCCTGCTTTCTAATTTGTTTCATATATCTAATATTTAAATGTCTGAACCTTTCGTGCCATATCCTACTACTTTCCTCAGCATGGGTAAGCACTAATGCATAATCTAGTTCAATAAATTAAGAAAATGTGTAAAGTCTAGATTGATGATTTACCTCACCTGTAGCAACTCTGGAATTGGTTTTCATGTCATATATATCCACTGCATCAAGTGTGAAAATGACTCTCTTTTTGATTCTGTAGTTTTTCATTTGATACACAGAGAGAATATTGACAAAATTTTTGGGAATGTGCAACAAATTCCTGAAGCTTCTGTTTGTGAGTTCAATTATTCCTTTGTCGGTGACCTCGACTGAAGAGTTGTCCCCCATCATAATAGGAGGACCTTTGCATGCATCCAATGAAGAATATACCTCTTTTTGGGAATCAATGTGGTGTGATGCACCTGAATCTATGATCCAAGCATCGAGAGAGGAGTTAATGGCAATCAAAGCATGGCTAGAATTGCCTTTCTTGGGATTTTAATCTTCTAGCTTCTTCTTCCTGGCACCCTCGGGGATGCGATCTCCAAGGTTGTTTTTCTAAAGTATTTGGGTCATTAGATATATCTTTTTCTGCATACATGCAGATTCTGGATGGAATCATTTATGGAAGTAAGTGCATTTCTCCCCTTTTCTTCCCTTTCCACCTTTGGATCCAGAGGCATCGTTGAAGGGTTTTGAGTACCCTTCCTTCTTCGGATTTTCATATGCTTTCCTTTTGTCTTTATATTTAGATTTCTGATATTGATGACCACTTACATCTTGCACAGTAAGTGCATGCACCTTTGGGCCTTTTATTTTTCCCATGTTGATGAGCTTGATATTCTCTTGTGTGAGAGACTCGATAAAGTCCTCAAGAAATGGAATATTCCAAGTGGATCCAAAGGACAATCTAACTAGATAAAATGTGGATACAAGAATTGAGTATTCTGGACCAAGCTTGGAGAGAATGTTGAGAACCATTTGTTTCTTGTCCTTAGATTTATCAACCCCGCAAGCCTTGAGTTGCGACATCAAATCCTTATATTTCGTAAAGAGATCATGGATATTGTCGAAGGTTTTAGGATCCAATGTGAGCAATTCCACCTCGATCATGTGTCCCATCATCTTTTCATGCTCTCCAAAAATCCCTTCCATGGTGGTCTAGGCTTCATTGGGGATTTTATAGGTGGATATGTGAAAGAGGATTTTAGGAGAAATGAGACTGCAAATTGTTTTGAACGATTCATCCATTTGATTTAGATACTCGGATTTTTCTATGGATGCATTTTGTTCTACCTCTGTTTTCATGGTTAACCTATACAATCCTTTGCTTCGAAGATGTATTATCATATTTCCCTTCCATGAAAAGAACTTGTAAGGTGTAAGAATGAATTCTTTTGAAAATTCCATTTTTTTGTTGTCTTCAATCTTTGGTACCTGCAAAAATAATTTGGTGTGTATTTTCCCTAGAAATATGTCGGCTCTGATACCATGTAAATGTGTTGAACCTGCACAAAAGACATCTAGCTAGCAAATGAAATACATAATTTACAGAGAAAATATGAGAAAACATAAGCAGGAGAGAAAGAATGGAAGATTTCCATTAACCAAATGAATTAATGATAATTTACACATGATCTACTCTGTATAACTCAACTAATGTGCACTATAGGAGAATACAATCCACCATAGTGGTGGTCTAAAGTGATCTGGACATACACCACTAGTTACGGGAGTAAACTGCCACCTAGTCTAGTCTCTCAGGTAGTTACGTGAGTGAAATGCTACCTAGTTTGAGTTAACTATTAGTTTAGTCTTCAGTTAACTGACTGAAATAAAGTTAAGTGAGGAGGAGATCAAGGAATCATGATTAATGTGTTATTCTGGTGAAGATCTCAAGGACAATGCACATTAGTTGGTGATTATCCCAATGTTGCATGGTGATAATACCAATGTGGCATCTAGACTCCACTCAACTGATCAAACTAAAGTGTGAACTGAAGACAATATTCTCCTAGAGGAATATTCTTTCTAAAATATAGGAGAATGAATAATGAGTAACAAACATAGGGAAAACCATAGGAAAACGAAATTCTATGTGTGTGTGAAGTAACTCCAACAGGAAATACATTTGACTGACTTTGCATCAAGTTTCCTTCTATTTCCCTTAGGATGTGTGAAATCGATTTACTTCCAAGAACTCTCAAATGATTAACAATTGGTTTATATCCATTGAATGCTTCATAAGGTGCTTTATACTCTAAAATCTTGGTTGGAATTCTATTTTGTAAATACACAGTTGTACTTACAGCTCTTCAATCAACATATTGTTAGGGAGATTCTTACCTTTAAGCATGCATCTAGCACACTCTACTATGGTTATGTTCTTCCTCTCAGCCACACAATTTTTCTGAGGGATATGTGGAATTATGCATTATTTTTTAATTTCATTGTCTTTGTAGTACTTTCAGGATTCTCTAGAAGTGTATCCCCGCCCTTCATAGGATATAAGGATCTTAATATGATTAAGTTTCTACTTTTCAACCAAATTTCTAAAATATTTGAAGTTTTATGAACTCTTTGAAGTATTCAAAAACATCACTTTTCTTTCTTTAGAAGTAGTTCCACATGAATCTGGTTCTATCATCAATGAATATAAGGAAATAAAAATCTCACCTAAGTGATTTATTTTTCATTTTCCCACACACATCAATATGCACCAATTCAAGAAAATATATTTTCCATTTATCTATCCTCATTGAAAACTCATTCCTATGTTGTTTCCCTAGTGCACAACCATCACATTCAACATGCTCATTCTTAAAAACTGGAAGACCTTTCACCATATGTTTTCTTTGAAGTAAAACTAAATCTTTGAGATTTAAATTCCCATGCCTTAAGTACCAAAGTTCCTCTATAGACACACTTGTAGATAAAAAAAAAATTGATGACTCTTAATAGTAACATCAAGTTTGTATAGGCTTCCCACTCTGATTTATTTTTTGTCTTTGTTGTGATCTTGCATATCCTTCACTTGACAACCTCACTTCAAAAATTCAAATTTTAAACCTTGATTTGTGATCGTTGAAACTAAGATTAGGTCTTTCTTAATCCCTACTAGATACATTATTTATATATTTATTTCACATGAACATTTGGAAAATTTATGAATACACCATTGTATCCTTTCATTTCATGAAATCTATCATCACCAAGATAGATTTTAGCACCATTATTTTTCTCATGATATGTTTTAAACCAATATCTATTACAGGTCATATGAGTAGATGCTCTGGATTCTACGAGCCATAGATTACAATCATCCTTTTTTGCTAATAGGGATACATCTTAAATAAAAAAACTTTAGATTTTTTAGATCATCACTTACCTGTGCTTATCTATCGACAAATTTTTCTTCTTACCTTCTATATTTAGACTCACTAAATTTCCTTTTCCTACATTCATAAGCATAGTGTCCAAATTTACCACAATAGTTACATGTACCATTCTTCTTCACATTGGTAGTTGTTTTTCATGAAAAACCACTTTGATATAGTTTCACATCAA
>JASDQU010298553.1:0-14008 GCA_032191745.1 Picea mariana
AACTTGATCAATTATATATGGAATAAGTTCTTCCTCGGTTGGTCAACTTTGGCCTAGACGTTGTCCGCCGTCATTTCTAGGGTTTGATGCAAGAAGTAAGGTAATTTCAAAGGAATTTTCCCTGTGAAATGCATCAGCTTGTGAAAGATAATTGTGATGTGGGTATATCCTGTCAAACCTTCTTTCATAAGTGAAATAACTTCTAATCACCTTTAGGAGGTTTTTGGAAAGGCTCCCGGAGATACCAACTCAGAAGGCCCGCTCTGATTTTCCCATTCAAGCAGTTTGTCTTGATAAAATATTCATAGCATAATACTCCTAAAGGCATTCTCTTAGACCACCTTTCACCACACAGAGGGATCTCCATCACAACTGACAGAGTTTCCTCTGTGACCTGGAATGTGATTCCTGCAATGGTCGTGCAGAACCCATTAAACCTGAGAGAGAATTATTCAGCCAGCTTTGTGTTGTACCCTTTGATCTTCTAATAGCACATACATACAATGTGTTCAAACGATGCCCTGACATTCAGATATTCATTTATTAATGCCAAGTCTTGAGGTTTATACCTTATGACTAGGCCACTTTGATCCCTCTTCTTGATGTCTTGGGATGTTGTCATGATGCAAATGTGTATTTGTTTCGCGCACAAAGTAATGAATGATAACACCCTCTTTACATGAAAAATAGAGAATGATATACTTCACAGACGACTGTCAGAATGGAAGTGAAAAAAACTAGACGTGATAGGAAAAGATAACCCTAGGAGTTCACTGTGCAGCCGCTAGGCTCTATGAAAAATTTCAGCGCAGAAGGAGATCAATGTTGTGATAAACGAAAAATGGTAGGCTTGTCATAATAGGGAAGCGTGACAGAAAATTATGGCGTGGTGGCAAGGCATTGATATACTTGTAGCTAGCGAGGGAATTTGGACGTGGAAAGAAATTCGGTGAGACAGGAAACCACCTTGAAGAAGAGAGGCTAACTTTGATAATAACTATCTCCTGATGCACTAGCTCGTGGAAAAATCCAACACGCTTCAAACCATGATTGAAAACGAAGGAGAAGCGACAATCTTGAATGAACAAAATCACCACATAATCGATGGAAATGGGTTTTCCCACAGCGAAAGGACCCAGGACTTGCAGAAAAAATCACAGACAATGCACAAGCTTAGATGGTAAAGGAGAAACATGCAAGGTGTCTGGTATTTATATTTGAATAGGCAAGGGATGGAATCATGGTAGAGGATGATAAATCCATGGTGACATGAAGTTTGGATGCAGGCTGAAGATTTGCACAACATACTCATGTGATGGGTACACTTTGAAGTGTGAAAAGTACAGATGATAAGAGCTGCAGAGTATACATGATATGAGCGATGTGATTTCTTAACCTTTATGACTTCATAATTAGGTGATGATGGCCGTTATATATGTTGATGTGACCTTTATTCTAAAAAATTTCCTTAACCTCTGGCATGTAAATTCCCTTTTTATAATAGGACTTGACCATTTGAGAAGAGGACCTTTAGAAGTCGCACAAGGATAATTATGTCACCCTTTCTCGAATACAAGGGCCAGACCCACCACTTGCTGACTTCAACCCATTCGTTATTCAGTACCTGACTTCACACACTTCGACACATGAACTACAACTCATCTAGGACTAACTCTAACTGAAAAAATTGTGGTGCTAACAT
The DNA here is from genome assembly GCA_032191745.1 of Picea mariana. Lineage (NCBI taxonomy): Eukaryota > Viridiplantae > Streptophyta > Pinopsida > Pinales > Pinaceae > Picea > Picea mariana. The sequence goes on from JASDQU010298553.1 coordinate 1,703, forward strand.
AGTATACCTTTTCAGTTTCCTTCTTTCCTGAACTGATCTCCTCAATACCAGAGTGTGAGACTCTTCTTCTTATTATTTGTATTCTTCTGTAGAGTCAAATTCATTATCCTTCAATTCAAACTATATTTTATTTGGTTCTTCCTCCCTTGGTAGGACTTCTTGTTTGAAGACACATTTTATTTCTCTAAATACCACATCTCAGCTATACACTACCTTCAAATTTTATGTGTTCCAAATATTATAACCTTTCAGACCATCTTTATAACCAATAAAGATACACTTTTCATGTTTTATCCAACCTACTCCTATTTTCCTTTGTAACATGAACATAGGCATGATATCCAAATACCCTAAGATGTGTAAGACAGGGTTTCATGCCAATGCATACCTCGGGTGGATTATTTTCATCCAACATTGATGAGGGTGATTAATTAACCAGGTAGCATATAGTACCCATTACCTCTGCCCATAATTCTTGTCCTAACTCGACACCACTGAGCATGCACCTTGATTTTTTCATCAATGTCCTATTCATCCTTTATGCAACTCTATTCTGTTGAGGTATGTATGGAGTAGTGTTATATATTTCTATAATACACTTTTTACATAATTATTCAAATTAATTTCCCTAGAATTATCCACCATTATCTATCCTCAACACCTTAATCCTCTTCTCTTTTTTTATTCTCCATAAGAGCCTTAAACTCTTTGAATCTGTCAAAGACTTCATATTGATTCCTAAAGAAATAAATCCATATATTCCTCGAGAAATCATCTCTAAATGAGACATATTACACAAATTTACCTAGTAATGGAACTAACACAGGTCCAAACATGTCATTGTGCACCAACTATAAAATTCCCTCTACCCTCATAGTACCAGAGGAGAATCTTACACGATTATGCTTACCATATAAGAAATGTTAATAGAAATCAAAATCTAGAGAGAAATTTTCCATACCTTCAACCATACCTTTACCATGTAGTACTCGAAGGCCCTTCTCTCTGATATGCCCCAGTATTTGATGCTACAACATAGTCTTTTCTATAGAGACTATAGGAGTTTTTCATTCTTCATATCCAATCTTAAGAAAAATCGAATTATCGCACCCATCACTAATAGTACTTCCCTGTATCTTATACATAGTTCCAAACTAAACTCCCTTCAGAAACACCATTTCTCCTCGAACTATCCTACAGGTTCCATTTTCAAACACTAATTTTACACCTGCATTGTCCATTTTGCTTACATAAATCAAATTTCTAGCAAATCTCGGGATGTCCAAAAGAACAGGAAGTGTTCTAATCCTTCCATCCATGAGATTCAACTTGAATTTTCCTCATCCTACTATTTTGGTTGTCTATTCATCTCCTAGAAAACATCACCTCCATCATACCTTTCATCTTCGTACAACCACTCCATGTGGGGATTCATATGAAAGGATGCATCTGATTCAACTAGTCATGCCTCATGATATGCATGTGTTCTTAAATAAGCCAAGTACACATCCCCTCCTTCATCTACAAAGGTTTTTTCTTTTGTATAAGGAGCATCATCATATCCATTTTGTTGTAGGGGCTAATCGACCTCCTTGACTAGACCCTCCTATTGCCTAGCCAAGTTGACTATAATATTCAATTAAGAAATTCGATCGAATAGTCACTTAGATTCAACTGACCAAACAGTTAGGAAATGTAACCGATTGGTAACTGTACACCACATATTTATATATATACATGATTATGTAATGGAAAGACAGAGGTTTTTCTTAATATAATAAAATTCATCGATGTTCATGTCACCTCTTGTGTATGTCTATATATATGTCTATGTGTTCTTGTATATGATGTTGTACTGTTTATTGCTTTGTGTAAGGATCTATTGGTAACCTTCTCGTACTTTCCCTTAGACTACAACATTTTTTCCATTTATGATATTTCTAAACTTGGGCATGCATAGAAAAAAGGCACATAGATGTTAACCTTGGAAGACATACATGAATGGTAGGAGCATAAAATTACCAACTATATAAAAAATTACACATGAATAAATCGACTAACGCTAGCAGAAGAACACACTTAGTTCTTCTCATAGATGCATGGACGATTGTTTGAAGTCATTCAAAAATAACTCTATGAATATGTTAGTCAATATAATGCGTAGAATCACCCTCAATGAGTAGTTGATGTACAAAACCATGAATCGAGGGAGAAAAAACATGAACAAGTGGTTCAAGAAAATTTTGCAAGACTATATTGAAGAGAAAGCGATTGAATATAGGGAGTCAGTCCAAACCATAAAAAACAAATTGTATACAAAACTTCATGATGGTTTTTTATGCACTATCCCATCCTTAATTCAAAGTTCCTCTTAGACAAGAGATTCGGTGACCGCGTTGAGTACTGGCCCCTTATGAAAAATCCTTCATTGAATTCTAATTGGCAAGAGAAATCAATGAACAATTTTTGGAATCTAACTACAAGGACAGTAGACAAGATTGGGAGTACTTCTTGAAGAAATGAGTATAGAAAAAATGATGAACTTTGTCGACCACGAGTAAGTCAGGTTGGTGTTGAGGGGTTGGATGATTCATGAGGTGATATAAGTCAAAGTCGAAATTGAAACACACCCAATTAAAAAATGTTATAATTCGATAGGAAGAAAACCGAATCAAGTGTGAAGTMTACATGCTAGACATAGACMCATAAACCCTTAGTGGATATACAAAATCTAGAGCGAGAMAAGAGACACAAGAGTCGAGAAGATTTTCAAAACAAGAGGGATCCCCAAAAATCTCATAGAAAACCTACCGAAGAGTAGAAGATCACTGGAGCATCCCTTGAGAGTGCCCTAGCAGTTCCTAGGAGGAGTAGAAGATTGTAATTGAGTATGGTAGTTGGTGGCACCCAACAAGAAATTGACCAAGTCRATATGGAGATCGATGACTTGGGACCCATAGTTCAAATTTCTCTGGAAAGAAGTCCCATCCAACATATTGTATACTTCCTCCAACAAAYACTTCACGTGGATACACAATCACTAAGGGTGTGGTATTGAATGGATAATGTTGTTTAGATAAGAGACACAATGCTCATCGAAGCACAAGAGAACACTAAAAATCAACCAAAATATCTAATACTTCATATAGGAGACCTCATGGACTCTTTCCCCCTTCCAARTCTACTTTTGGAACATTCTAACTCAACAAAAAGTGAAAAMAAATTGACACGACCCTCCAGAGGATGATTCATCAAATATATATAGACAAAGATTTTCAAACAAATTCTCCAGGTGAAAGCAATGAATAAACATAGTTAACAATCAAATACACTCGGACTAAATATCAACAACAAATTGTACCAGTCAAGTCAAATATTTTGACTTTTCCTTAAGAAAACATTCTGAATTCTCAATCGAATTTGACACAAACTCTTGCAATAGTTCCAGCCTCAAAAAAATCTAATAAAGTAACAATGAGGCTCAACCACATCCCAATATATTAAGGTAACAAGGATCCCAAATGACATTTTTTTGTTTGTGAGAAATTATAGGACACAACAGACATGAATGATGAGGATAAACAAATGGCACAATTTTGTGTCGCGCTTTGAGCCAAAGCTCTTACCTGGTTTATGAATTACACAGACAATCAACAACACTCAAAGTCAAATATCAAGAAAAATTTCCTCAAATTATTCAAAACACAAGTGTTGGCGTTGTGTGTAGGTTGTAAGACCCTAGGTTCAGTTTATCTATGACCAAAAAAACACACTAGACACAAGCCCTTTTGACATCACCTGCTTGCATAAGTGAAGTCTCACCTGAGGTATCCATTAGGACTACGAAATCCAGGATTCTGCAGTATTGATGGAATGGAAGGTGATCATTCAGTTCATTCTTTATTATTATGTTAGTTTCTTTAACTCTATTATTATTATATATTAACTTAATTATGTCTCATATCCCTATAATCAACATATTCCAAATTACTGCATAGATTGGTTAGTGTCATAGTCATGAACATTGCACTGTATTTAACCATAAGACAAATCTATTCTACGATGCATTCAAATAGAATTCATAATAAAACATAGGAAGACAAATAATACAAGATTCAATATCATCTCTTTTACATTCCTTTATCCATTCTCCTCATCAACGAAATGTTAGATTCAATAACTTTGGAACTCAACATGGAACATAACATAACATGACAAAACATAACATGAGAAAACATAACATAAAAAAACCTAACATCCCTGCACAAAACAAAGAACCCCTAATATCCCAACCTATTACATATTTATATAGAAATCTAGGGATAAAAACCCTAATCTACTCATCCCAGAAATACCCCATTACAATGTATGGCCATTTCAATCAACTGGTTGTTCAATGGATTTCTTCTTCTTTTCAATATACATGCTACTTTTTTTGTTGTTATTCTATTTTTGAAACGTTGGTCTTTCATCCTTCTGTCATAATTTATTCTCTTTCTTTATTCTTTGTCAAATTTATCCTTCTATTTGCTTTATTCTCTTGTATGTGCATTGTCTTGCTTATGTGCACTTTCCTCCTTCTGCATGGTCTCCTCTTGGATGTGCCTTAGTTGTGCTCTCCCTATCTTTCCTTCTTCTTCCATGCAATTTTCCTTTACTTAGTATTTTTCCCCAAAGCTGTATCAAAACTACAAAATTGTTTCCAAAGCTTCTTGTCCAACAACAAGAAATCAACCACCTTATGGAACACAAATTGAAATAAATCAAGCAGAATCTAGGTGAAATGATCTGAGAATATGATAAAATATTTAAATAACTTTTGAGTCAAGTTCCATATGAAATTGACAAGAAAATGCTTGTACAATGGTATGTAGCAGTCCTATTTTAAAATATCATAATACCACTATGTATGTACGATGTCCCGACATGTGAAGAAGCCCTGAAAAAATCCCAATGAATAGAAATGGATGATGAAGGAACTTTGACTTCATTAGTCATTGAAAAATGGATTGAAGAAAATCTTGCATAATTGAAACAATCAATTAAAAACATGTTTATCTCTCGCAATGAACTATGGTGTACAATTATTTCCAATGAAGGCCATAAAAAATACTATTGCAAGTTCAAGGATGCACTAGATTCTATAGTCCATTGGATTCAGATTGAAATAGTCTATGATATATGTGAAGGTGTCACAAATCATTCTACAAGGGACTACCCACATAATCTGAGAAGCGTGCATCCAAAGTGGTGTCACGTATGCAAAGAAAATAACCACTCAACACAAGAATGTTGGTTAAATGGGAAAAACTAAATAAACATTCACTCAGTGTATCATACCTAGACGGTCAACTAGAACATCGACCAAGGGAATTTAAATCGTTATCGAGTTCAAGGCCATGGAGGCTATCAAGGTGAAGGATTAGGAGTATGAGAAAAATTTTCTAGAGGACGAGGTTGAGGACATTATTACTACTTTAATTGTTGGAAATATGACCACATCAGTCCATATTTCCCAATCAAAGACAGAACTGGTATCTAGTTATGTAATATTTGTGGAGAGGAAGACCACTCCCTAGAATAATGTCAAATCAAGTTAGAAAAAGTAATGAATAAAAGAAATGTAAATCTCTTGCACACAGTACCAAAACATGATATTTGGAGTTCAAAGAAACTCCATGTAGTAATATGCTCAGGATTTGGTGAAGACATTTATCCAAAACCACCAAGTATACAGAGGGGAGGCTGAAACACATATCGTGAACCAGAACATGAATAAAAAATAATGAGGTAAGAAATGAAATTCTTTAGAAATATCAACTAGGACAAAGAAAAAAAGGAGCACATGTGAATATCTCAGACACTGCACTAGATGAATTTCAAAAAATATTAAAAGAAAAATAATCAGTCAGTTGCTTGATCAACCTATTGGGTATTCTATGACAGTATAATGATGACCAAATACCAGTAAAAAGTATTAATAATCTGTCACTAGAAAGACAAACAAAAGACTTCAACCCACAATTCGACCATGAAATTGGCAGGCACACGATCAAACAAGTTCTAGCCGAATTTGGATCCTAGGTAAATATCCTTCCAAGAGAAATGTGGGTTTGAATTGGGAAACCCTTGATTTAGCATACAATCAATTTTATGAAGTTAGAATATCATAGGTTTATTGAGCCAGTTGGAAAACTGAAAAGCGTAATAACATCTATAATGGGAATCTCAATGAGAGTTGACTTTGAAGTTATCAATCTGGTCAAAGGCATCCCTTTCTACCCTACATTATTCATACAACTTTGGGGCCAAAACATGAGGGCCACAATTTCCATCGAAAGAGATATAATCAAATTGAAAGGAAGTGGCAAAAAAATAATAATCCCGCTGGACCCAAAGGAAAACCTTAGGTCGAGACATGGGATGAAGCGCATGAATCACATCTATTATATCAAGTAATGAATGAGAAGAAGGATAACATAGAAACCAACAATGAAGGAGAAATATTACTCAGGTCTCTATTGACAGTAGGTCAAAACTCATATACCAAACTATAAAATTAGAAAATGGAAAATTAGGGAGCACAAGAAAAAGAGTGTTTGTCAATAGAAGTGATACCAATAAGGAGATCCAAATCATGCTTCTCAATACAAGAAGTACCTATAGTGGGCAAAAGAAATATCAAACATACACTAACACTAATTCTAATCATTCATAGATAAAGCAACCCATGTTGTTCAACAAAAGTAACTCTCCATCGATTCATGTTGATGAGGTTTCCAAGTCAATCGGATAATAGGGGAGAGTTCAAATTCTAGTTGAGTTATTCACAAGCCAAGCAACCTAATGGTGGGAGACACATTCAACTCAATTGAAAACATGAAATATTGTCACCCTTTACTTTATCGAAATATTTGGTAGGAAAAAACTATCTGTAAATCTAGACATCCCAACCTTTATACCCAGGTTAGACCCAGCCAATTACATCCAACAATGTGATCGAGAATAGAGGAATTAAGGATACCAAGACGAGAAAGTGTGGCCACATATGTTCCCAAATACATTGGATGATTTACCACACAATTGGTATAAATTAGAAGAAGCACGGGGGTACACATTTTATTGGAACAAAATAAAAAACAATTTCATCAGAGACTTTGAATTCATACCCGAAGAAGCATTATTGTAGGAAGCAGTAAGAGAGATAAAAAAATTCTTAGAAAAACCAAGTCCCCGTGAGATTAAAAAAAAACATAAGACAAATTTGACATGGGATCGAATTCAAATTGTAAATTAGTATTGACACTTAGTAGAGAATGTAATAGCTCATCAAATAGATATGGAAAACATAAGTTTTCTAGGGCATAGTTTCCCATGGAAGAAAAACCATCTAGGAGTAGAAAACTATGTAAAAATAGTCTACTCTGTAACCAAGGAAGAGAAAGAAGAAAAAAAAGATACAGAAAATCCTGACTTCCCATCAAGCTATAATAAATTCATGGAAGGATAATGCCAATTGGATGAGTCAAAAGAATCAGAATGGATGGATGTGGAAATCAATACCAAAGAGTTCGACATCTCAATAGATGGTCGACCAAAAATGGAAAGAATAAGCAATTATTGGTCTAACAAGAAAACAATGGAAATATTTGACCTATTGAAGGAATACCGGGATGTATATGCACACAATTAAAAATACCTCAGAGGATTGGTACAAGATATGGGGGAGCTAAAAATCAACATCATCTTGGGAGCCAAACCTTTTAAAAAACAACCATACAAATTGGCACATAAATACAAGACCATTGTCCAAAAGGAAATAAAATAAATGCTATTTGTTGGCATTATATATCCAATCGACAAGTTAGAATGGGAAATTCCAATGGTCGTGAAACCCAAAAATAACTACCCAAAGAATATGAGAATCTGTGTCAACTTTTGAGGACTAATTAAACTCACAGTAACTGATCCATTCCTGACGCCATTTGTTGATGAGATTATTAACGAAGTGGTTGGACATGAATGCTATTCCTTCACTGATGGATTCTTTGGATACAATTAGGTGCTTATAGAAATAGAATATTAGGAAAAAAACTATATTTGTCTTCTAGTTTGAATCATTTTCATACAAAATAATGTCATTCAACCTCAAAAACACCCCAGCAGTCGTTTCCAGTATAGTAGTCAAGGCATTCAAAGAGTATATTTATAAAATGATGGTTGTGTATTTTGATGACTGGACTATCTATAGCTTACTGAAAGAACAAATCCAATGGTTAAGAATTATTTTGGAGAGATTCAAGAAAATTCACTTGTCATTAAACATTGATAAGCGAATTTTCACTACACCTATAGGCATATTGATGGGCCACATTGTATGCAAGGATGGAATTAAAGTCTAACACAGCTAAGATCAAGGTTATTATTGAATTAAATCCATTGGTTAACCAAAATCAAATCAAAATATTCCTTGGACACACTGGGTATTATCTAAAGTTTATTTGACACCACTCTGACATCACTTTTCCAATCAAGGAGCTATTAAAGAAAGAAGTCGAGTTCCACTAGATTTAAGATTGTGACAAATATTTTGAACTATTAAAAAGAAAATTGGTAGAAGTTCCCATCCTAAGATTTCCATATAGGTCTAGGAAATTCCATTTTCATGTCGATGCATCCAATTTCTCTGTCATCTCAGTTTTAATATAGCCATATGACAACATGGATGACCACCCGAATGCATATTCCAGTTAGAAATTGAATAAACTAGAAAGGAACGACTTGATGAGAGAACATGAAGCTTTAGCAATGATCTTTTCCCTGCAAAAATCTGGCACTATATGTTGTCACACGGTTGTAAGACCCTAGGTTCAAGTTATCTAACCAACAAAACCATTTAGATACTGGCCCATTTTTCATCACCTGCATGCAAGTGAAGTCTCACCCAAGGTATCTATTGGGACTGTAGGAACCAAGTTTCTGTAGGGATGAGGGGATGTGAGGTCATCAATATGTTCATTTATACTTATATACCCTGTGCACAATATTTTGTGTCTCTTGTTCCTTGATTAATTGGTAAACTCAATTACACAACACCACTATAACACATATTGTGACATATACAATTCGCTAGAACATTCATAATTACCGTGCAACACTCATTTAACAAACAAAGCTAGATCTAATCATGCATAAATAGAATATCCATGAATAATCACATAAAAAGACACATTCAGACATAGAATTTAACGTGGTTCACCCAATCCTTGGGCTACCTCCACAAAAAATGGATTCTTTATTATTCTACGTGTGATTCATCTTAGGATTGTGCATTGCACTACAATAGATACATCATTATATCATCCCCTATCATTCCTAGCCTCTATGTAGTGCAATCCTCTCTCTGCAAAATCTCCCCTAAACTTCAAACATAGACTCTCTCTCATTATCATCCTAGTCTCTCAACAACAACAACAACAACCTATTCTTCAACCCCCTTATTCGCTTAAAAACCTGTTCTTCGCAACGCATTACATATCTATGCTTAGAATTTAGGTCTCAAAACCCTATGAAAACTCATTATGACCCATTACAAATCATGACAACCCATAGTTCGTGTGTGATTTCCTAGCTTCATGCCCACATGTTTCGTTTCCTTCCTTTTCTCTTGCATGTTGCTTTTCCTTCTTTATCTCCTTGCTTCATTTCCTTGATTTATTTCCTTGTTTTATTTCCTTGCTTTATCTTCTTATGTGCCACCAAATGCGCCTTTACTATGCACTATGATCTTAAAAGTTCTTTTACTGCGCACTATGTTCCTTCCTTATCTTATTTCCTCTGCTACTGTGCATCTCCTCAACCCTTAGGATATTTCTCCAAATTACATCCAAAATGCTTGTCCAATAGGCCCCAAAAACTCACCTGTGGTGTGTCCCGATCCACTCAAGCATGTTCCATCGCTCCCTTCCATGAATCCATAAATTTTTGCAATGTATCATTGGTTGTAGTGACTTATTTCATTTCCTTGGCCTCCCTCTCCAATATTTCTTCTATGACATGTGATATCAGCATCACAATATTCTCTTTGCATCCTGGCTCAACTTTATTCACCATTCCTTGTGTCATAACCGATCCTATTATCATGAGTGCTTCTTCCTATAGGGGTTCCGAGTGTTGTGCTATAGTCTTCAACTCTTCCCTCATCTTCTCTATCTCATTATATAATTGTTTATTCACAAGGATGTTCAAAACGCATTCCGTTGGTGGAAGAGTGTTTATGCTTTCATTGGCTTTCTGCGCCTTTGATGCAGGAGCATCGCCCACGTCAAGCGAGCCAACGCGAAAGCGGGATATAGCTGGACAAGCCAACATGATTTATTTTTGGATTTCACCTTGATATTGTTGCACAAACATTAATGTGTTGATTTGATGAAGCGCACTTTGTATATTGTAAATGGACCTTGAGCGGATAGCTCACGTCCTTAGGTAGATGAGGCATTTAATAGATTTAATGTTGTTAGATAGGAATTTAATTCTAGATTTGATAGCTTTAGAGCTTGAGAGGGAAACATGATATAGACACCCTCCTTTGTACATTGTAACATTATCAAGCATTCAGGAAGAGAAGAGCATGCAGAGAAGTGTATGAAGAACACCCATGTACAGATATTGAATTAATAGAAAAGCTTTGATTCAATTCCATGGTTGTGTTATTCTCTGTGTATTGTTGATATTATGCTCATCAATGTTTTTTTCTTGTCATACATTTGCTTTTATATGTTGTGTATGTGATTTCATGGTTGAATTGAAGTCTGTGGGAACAATGAGTTAGTTTCAATTGTTTCTCTATCTTGAACCAGAGAATTCCTACAAGGGGTGCAGTTGAATCGTCCGCAAGGAGTGCGTTGACAGAAGGGTTCAGATAGAGGTAACTTTTGGTTCTAAGTTCTTAGAAGTGTAGATTTGGCACTAGAGCCGTGCAAGGCATGCGCAGGCTAGAAGAAGTCTCAGAGTTGTGATTCTAAGCAAAAGGAGTGAAAGACTGTTGTTGCAGGTGTGCGCAGAGTCGAGAAGACTTCAGCACTTAGTTGTTGTTGAAGATTTTCCACAAGGAGTGCGTGCAAGAGTTTCTTCCTGAGGGAATTAAAGTTGTGAAAGATCAGAAGGGAATAGGCCTTCAAATTTGTTGAAGGGCAGCAGAGAGAAGTTACGTGAGTAGGGTGAATGAAAGAGTCGTAAGGTTGGCGAACAAGTCTTGTGGAGAGACACCTCTTGTTCGTGGATTGTGCAAGGAGGAAAGTGGATGGTCAGTATTCTTCGTGGGGAATCAACGAGTTTCAGTGAATCGTTGGATCTCACGTAGGTGCGAGAAGGCTACAATGCAGGAGCAGAAGGAGTTCGAAACTCAGAAGGGCAGGAGCCGTCGATCGGGATTACGAGGAGCGTTGATTCTACTCGTGGATTGGCATATTGGGAGTTCATGAGGTAAGAATCCAACTTTACACAACGAAAGTCACGAGAGTGCGAGGTGCGACATTCCGACAGCCACGTAAGCAGTGTGGGCCACAGGTGATAGTGGGAGATAGGTGGCATAGACTATCGGAGGTTCAGCGTTTCGGGTATCGGGAGTCGACAGGGAGGTTAGTTGGACTCGCGAGTAGCGAAGTCACGAGGAAGCGCGATTGCGATTTCGGCATCTCGGCGCATCGCGTATCGGAGGTTGAAAACTTGAGAGTTGTTTGTCGCGAGTGACAAGACTGCGATAAGGGAAGAAGTCCCGAAAAGCGGGAGAAGGTCATCGTTGACTGACACATCGGGTCTCGGGGATTCGAGAGCCTAGTCTATCGATAGTGAATTCGTGAAGCCGCGAGTTTCGATTTTCCTAACAAGAGAACAAAGGGAAAGTCGCACGAAGGAACTGTGGGTGCAGATCTTCTGATAGGGAGATAGAAGAGCATTGATGCTCTTCAGGCCGAGAGAAGAAGAAGGTCCTGGAGGAGGTGAACGTGCTCCGAGAAGAGTGCGGGTTGCCGTCAAGTGGTATCAGAGCAGGAATTCTTTGCTTTCTATAGCAGAGAAAGAGGATTCATCATGCCGCCAAGGAGAGAAAGGCAGTCGCCAGACCCCGAAGATAGGGAGGTGAGGAGAAGAGGTAGGCCGGCAGGAAATCCAGAAATGGAGCGGCAGATGAGAGATCTCCGAGCAAGGATGGAGGAGATGGAGACAACACAAAGACACGGAGTTGGTGCAGGGGATTTTATTGATTCTGAGGTTGAAGAAGAAGTTTGGCATGAAGAAGAAGTCACA
>JASDQU010298555.1:3779-14008 GCA_032191745.1 Picea mariana
TGTGCCCCTGCTTGTATCTGAGGTTTCTTCGGCTGCTGCTCTGGCTCATGTGTGGTCTCATCCTCTGACTCACTATCTACCTGTGCCTCGATATCCTCATCCTCTTCCTCACTGCCTGATTCCACCTCAATGTAGTGGATCTGTCCCTTTCCCATGCATCTATCCCCAGGGACCCAAGGGTCTCTGCAAGAGAAGCAAAGCTTCTTCCTCATCAACTCCCGTCTCGTGTCATCATCCAACTTGGGTTTACCCTTCGATTCCCTTTGAGGATTTTTTTGATCCTTGTCTCTTTGTGGTACAAAGGGTTTGGTAAAGGTTTTGGGTTTCAACGCTGAGTCCCCCATGTCTCTCGTGCGCACAATGACCTCTTGTAAGGTGTGAGGCTTGAAAGCCTTAATCCAACCCCTCAATGGCTCTGTCAATGCTTCAATGAACAACATCACTGGTCTGTGCTCCGATATATCTGATATGACCATTGCCTTCCGCTAGAACTCTGTGATGAAGGCCTCAACTGATTCGGTCTGTCTCAACTGTGTAAGGTCCCTGAAGTGGAGCTCTGGATCTGTCTTGTCAAACCTCTCCATCAACCTCTCAGTGAACTCCAAATATGACATGATGTGGTTGTGACCCAAGGTCACTAGCCCATGGTACCACCACTCGTGGGCCTCCTCCTCCAAGTGCAAGGTGGCGAAGCTGATAGCTTCCGACTCTGTCATCAGGCTAAGCTTGAAATATGTGTCAAGCTTTTGGACCCATTCCTGGGCTGAGCATCGCGATGATCCGTCGAAAGTAGGAATGTTCATCTTTCCCACTTTCTTGATGAAATCCATGTTGTGAGTTTGCCCATTGCCCCTCTGTGTCTCCCGGGGTCTGTTTTGATATCTGATCGAACAATAGTCCATCGAACTCATGTCTGCATGGAACTCCGGTCCTAGTGCCAAGTAGTCTCTCCTGTACTCCCCAAACGGATCCTGTGGCACCACCTGTCCCCGACCCGACTGTCCTCCCGCTTGCCCTGGCTGTCCCAATGGCTGTCCTCCCTGGAACTGTGGGTATAAAGGTCGGGGAATTCTCCCAGACGATTTGTAGGCTTGGATTGGTGAAGGGTGTGGACTAGCTCCGCCCTAAGATCCACTGGAGCCACTAGCCCCACCTCCCTGGTGTCCTCCTGACCCACTCACTCCTCCTGCGGCGTTGGCACCTATAGTGCTCATGCTATGGTGGAGCATCTGTGCACTGATAGCCATCTTCTGTATGGCATTCTTCATGTCCCTCTGTCCTCTAGCCAGGTCATTCAACATGGCTTGCGTACTGTCAACATGTGTCTCGGGGCCATTCCCCTTGCCCTCGGGTGTCTTACACCTGTCACCCATAGTCCTCTCTATCTTAGCCTCTGTGTCCGAACTGATATGCTCTTTGTCCTCTAACTCTGGCTCTGTATCTGATTGAGTGTGGAAGGGAGTGTAATCCCCTCAGTTTCTATCTCTCCTATCTCTGCTATGACCTCTACGGTATTGACTGTACTCGTCCCCATGATGTCCTTGACCCTCTCGATATTCTTCACTTGTTCCCGGAATTATGGGGTCATGAGAAGCACTTCTTCACAGGCTGATAGGAAGAAGGCTTTGATACCACTGAAATATCCCTGATCCAGCTGATCTGGATATCTACTGCTGAACTACTGTTTTATCATTCGGATCTGATACTCTGGGGGTTTCTGGATGCGTTTGAGTTAATGTTTGAACATGCTTGGTGATTTTCGCATGTGTGTTTCATTCATTTATTGTTTTAGCAGTATATATGATGCATGTGAAAGAAAGGACAACACATCTCGCTAATATGTATTATTAGGAAAAAGCAAGAAATACAATAATATGCTGAAAGCAGATGAAATCGTCAACTAGATCTTGTGGATCGTCACTAGAATACAAGCAGGTAATATAAAATAGCCGTGATCAGATGATGAATGCAGATCTGCGCATGCACGGATAGATCGGCAAAAAGATGGAGTTCCAGAAACTCATGACAACTCCTGCAACTCTAAAAAACTCGCCCTGGTGTCTATACTCGATAGAATCGCCTGGAAACTGTCCCAAACTGAGCGCCCTGGCCTCTAGGCTGCTACTGAAGATTGATAGACTAAAGATTGGATGCTGGAATCTCTTGATGTCATCCTCTGGGGGGTTGCGCACCTCCTGGGATCAATGAGTGCGCCCTAATGATTGCTTCGACGGAATCTGCTGCTATATAACTCGAAATGTGCGCCCTGGCCAATGCTATATTGGGTCGGGAGGGTTTCCTCAGATCTGGTTCGGAACTCTCTCTGGAACCCCAAATGCCCCTCCTCAAGAGCTGCGCACTATCTGGTTGTCTGCTGTGCCCTGAGAGATTCTGTTGATGATTACAGCTGCGTGAGACATCCTCTAGGACACAGACTGAGTGAGTCGGCTTGAGAGAGAGCCCATGAGTTGGGTGTGCCCATGAGATGGGTGTGTAATCCCTCTCTGAGACAGAGATGAAACGCTATGTGCCCCTGTGTAGGGAAGATGCCCATGAGCTGGGTGTGTCATTCTCTCTAAGACAGAGATGAAACACTGTGTACCCCTGTGTAACTGCAATTGTCTATGGTTCAAGTAAAATGCTAAAATTGGAATAAACTTCATGCTTGAGCCTAGCCTAGTGAAAAATCAACATGGTATCAGAGCATAGGTCTTGAAGAACCCATTGCACAAGCATTCAAAGCTAGCCGTCCTTCTATTCTGCAGTTCTGTACGACCCTCTAGGGTTTGCTGCAATTTCGTACGACCCTCCTTTTTTGAGGTGTTTCAACACCTTAAACTTGGACGCTGGGGCTAAAAGTTGTACAGGAGTGTAGGGCCTCCTTCAACGCACCTCCAACAAGCATCAGATTGCATTTCCGAGCATTTTGGATTTTTGGCCCTAGGGTTTGTAGGGTTTCGCAACTTTTTGTAGAAATTTCATAATTAGGGCTTTTGCAGCTCATTGAAGGAGCTCTTCATCTCATCAGTGTTCTTCTAATTTTCAAGGCTTATTATTGGCAGTCATAAGCCCAACGAAACCTAAGGTTGATAGCCTAGCCTAGCCGTTAGGTTTTCTAGCTCAGTTGACAAGGGTTTGTGAAGAATCTAAAAATATGATGAACAAAACTATGATGGAAGACAAGCNATCACAAAACCTAAGGTTGATAGCCTAGCCTAGCCGTTAGGTTTTCTAGCTCAATTGACAAGGGTTTGTGAAGAATCTAAAAATATGATGAACAAAACTATGATGGAAGACAAGCTTGATGAATCAAGAGAATACAATTCCTGGAAGCTAAGACTTCAGAGAGATGAAGACATCAACATTTCAGCACTCTCAGGTATGGTTCCTACTAATGATGATACTTGGTTAATTGACAGTGGTGCCTCTAGGCACATGATCGGTTTTAGAGATCACCTGACTAATCTTGTTGAGAAAGAGACCAATCTACATGTTGTCCTTGGAGACGATGCCAGATATAATGTGAAAGGGGTTGGAACTTCTACCTTCCAACTAGATTCTGACATGCAACTTCAACTAAGTGAAGTACTATATGTACCTGGGATGAAGAGGAACCTTGTCTCCATTTCTGCCTTAGAAGACAAGGGCTACAAGGTTACCTTTTCTGAAGGAAGAGTTCTTGCATGGTGTTATCGCACAATTTGTACTTTGATCAAAGGAAAGGTTAATGCAAAGAAAATTGGCGTAACTGGAGGTTATCCTATCACTGTCACCTCAATAGGATGCCTCTTTCTATTAAGGGTTGATGGCCCAAGGGAKATGTCCCCGGTGACCTGGGGGTTTGAGRAGGCGAGGTTAAGATGTCTATGAAAATGACCCCTCTCACAAGTCACACTGATCAAAAAGTCCAGGGGTTTTAACCAGTGAAGTAGTGAAGTATCAAGGTGTACCTGCCCGAAACAAAGCAACAAGAAAATATATYTTTCACAAGTACAACTTGTTGTTAGTACTTCATAAAACCACAGACTTTATCAATAAAAGCAAATGGATGATATAATGGTGAAGCAAACAGAAATTTGTAGCCACAGTATTTATGAGACAATAGCTTCACAATAAGTGCCTTAAAATGGCTTCAAAATGACCAAGAATAATCAATCATTAACATCAAAATACTAGCATTTGTTAGAAGCAAGTAAGGCAGTGCATTAATCAACTTTTTCAATTGCTTTTAGATGCTTTTAGTGTTGCAAAGTATGGCTGTAGCTTACTTTAGTAACAACARCAACAAAGTTAGTAGGTTAGGCTATTCTAATGTTAGAAGTAGTTAGTAGAAAGCTTAAGCTGTAGGTTTTGRTGGTTGTTTAGGTCAATCACTCAATAGGAAGTCTTAGATTAGTGTCTTTAGGGCAGATGGAGTCTATTAAGTGGACGCAAATGTTGAAGGAAAAGGATGATAGTAGGAGAGCTAAAGACAAGAGAGATTGATAGTTGTAGTGTTGGTAAGCCAAGGCTTCAACTACCAAACCCTAGGGGAAAACAACTACTAAGGTGTAGGTAACCCTAGGCCTTAGTAAATTTTCCTCCCTCTTTAACTAAAAAATGAAGCAAATGACGGCTAAGATGAAGCAATAAGTGCTAGGGTGTTGCAATGGCAAGGCCCTTAGCAATAGCTTCAAGGAAATCGGCTTCTTGGCAAAATCTAGTAGGTAAAAGCTCTTAAAGCTAGGACAATAACATGTGCTAGACTTCCTAGGGTTTTAAGCAAGAAATTTCATAATCTCAATGTAAATGCAAGATAAACATGACTATAACCATTCAATGAAGAAGAATTGCAGAAATTTCACTTACATTCATCAAGAATCATCAAGCATAAACCCTAGTTGAACACTTCCACCAAGAAAATTGCCAAAATAGTCCAAGATTAGCCTCCAACAAGTGCGCACTAAATTTCAGTCATAAAACCCTAAGTAGGGCACAAATTTCAGACCTCACTAAGTGTGAGTGAAAGATGATGAAAAATACAAGGGAAAAAACCCTTATTTATACAGTTTCAATGACTAGAATTAGGTCAAAAAGGATGACATGGCCAATTTACATGTAATATCCAGTTTTTACATTAAATGACATAATAAAACCCTAAATCAAGCAGAAAAGGTGATGCCATGCCCTTTTAGGGTGATGTTAGGCCTTTTTAGGGCAACGTTGGCCTCCAGGAGAAAAACATTAGGCCTCCTAAGGCCTTTGGATCAAACCACACGTGCCACTTGGCATGCAACTGCCTCCAAAGTGTCCAAAACGCTGGGTGATGTCATGGTTCACATGGGTGACGTGATGGGCCTTTCAAGGCCTACATCATAGTGAGAAGGGCAAGACCCCCATGGGTCCAGTCTTGCCAGTCTGTCTCTCGTGGAACGTCCTTCTCTCTCTCTGGTGCAAACCTCTGATCTGTCTCTGCCCCCAGCTGGGGTCTCAACATCCATCTGGTGGGATTTTAGCCCTATGGAGGTTTGAACTAATCATCTCCCCATGTGTACCTGTCCGTCGGGTGTGGCCCTGCAACAACAACAAGTATGCCCTCCATGGGCTCATAAGTCACATGGATCATAGCAATGTCAATCACATCTAATAATCAAGTTATTTAAACATGTGCATAAAACCGCCTTTTTCCAGACAAGTGCTTAAAGATGTTATGCTATTCTACAAGCCAGGTTTGGAGGGGACGTTAGGATGTCCTATTGGGCTAGTTCTCACTGGATGTGGGATGTTTCCGAGTGAAGACAAATCCATGCCATGTAAGTGGGCGAGGTGGTAAGGGATGTATGAGCAATGGGTGCAGTGATGACAGGGGAATGTATGGCTTACCTGTGGGTGCCTCTGAAGAGGGTGAGCTGCACCTTGTCATGGATGCAAATGTTTCCAAGCTCATTCATGCCTTTTATCTTTTTATCTTATTGCTTTTTCTTTCAAGAGACTAGTTAGGGGACACTGCCCTGGCGTGGTGACCAGTGGTGACAATGTTACCCACAAGCATTTCACAGAGATGAGAAGGCTGGCTCGTGATGAGATCCCCTTTCTCTTGGCTATGCCACCAAGAGCCACTACCCTGGTGTGGTGACCAACTGAATGGTAGTGTCATACCGCTACATGCCCATGGACGTAATATGTTGGCTCGTGATGAGACCCCTATCCTCCAACTAGGTCTTGATTTTATTATTTTTATGGGCCCTTTGTTTCTTGCTGATAATCCTTTTATTGCTTTCTCGGGGATCCCTGGGTGAAGCATCTGAAGGTTTCATTATTTTGGTTTTTATCTTTTGCTAGCTACTTTTACCCTCTGGGCCTTTAGCCCCTTCTTTAAACAAGGTAAGGTACAACCCTTTGCTAGCTTGGAAAAATCAATGCCCGAACCAATGTATGGGATGGATGAGAGGGAAAAAGGTGAAAATTGGTAAGTATGGTGGGAATGGATGATGACCTTTCATGAAACCCCCTATTGGCAACTCAAACCCTATGGGAACCAACTTACTAGGGCTTTCTGTCATTCCCCCTAGGTGTGGACAAGTGGAAAGGCATAAGGTCCAAGCACACATTAGAAGTAAAAATAATTAAATGCACATATTCAAATGTTTTGATAATCAGAGTGACACATACCATGATACCCAGACTCATTACCTCATGGAGCAAGACCCATTGCTGCTGAAGGACGAGGCCGATGGGATGGATGCTGTTGCTGTTGACAAGGTGGAGGCGTTGAATAAGAAAGATGGGCCCTCCAAGGCCTGGCTCAAGCTAATATGGCTCTCGGTACTCCATGTCTAGGACCTGTGGGCCTCGAGACATAATCTCCTTAGTTATCCCTAGGCTAGGGGATAACTCATGGCACAAGCACTCACATGTAAATTCTGCCAAAGTAATTGGTGTTCGAGAAAACAACTTATAAAGATTTACCATCAGACCAGTCCAGGTCCTGTTACCTGATACTATCGGCTTGAGTGAGCTATGGCATAGGAGACTTGCTCACATTCATTATAGAGCTCTCCCAACTCTAGGGAAAATGGTTACAAGCCTTCCAGAGATATTGATTCAACATAAAGGTGTTTGCAAAGGTTGTGCTCTTGGCAAGAATGTCAAAGGGTCCTTCTTGAGCAGTGACAATAGATCCAAGGAAATCTTGGACTTGATACATTCAGATGTGTGTGGGCCAATGACTGTTGCCTCCCTGAATGGATATTTGTACTATGTACTCTTCATAGATGATCACTTTCGGAAAACTTGGATTTACTTCCTAAAGAACAAGGATGGAGTCCTTGCAAAATTTCAAGAATTCAAAGCTTAGGTTGAGAACTTGATCGGAAGAAAGATCAAGGTACTAAGATTAGATAATGGAGGAGAATACACCTCCAAGGATTTCAATAATTTCTGTATTGAAGCAGAGATTAAGAGGGAGTACACAATTCCTTACAACCCTTAGCAAGGGGTTGTAGAGAGGAAGAACAGAACTATCATNAAAGGTTGTGCTCTTGGCAAGAATGTCAAAGGGTCCTTCTTGAGCAGTGACAATAGATCCAAGGAAATCTTGGACTTGATACATTAAGATGTGTGTGGGCCAATGACAGTTGCCTCCCTGAATGGATATTTGTACTATGTACTCTTCATAGATGATCACTTTTGGAAAACTTGGATTTACTTCCTAAAGAACAAGGATGGAGTCCTTGCAAAATTTCAAGAATTCAAAGCTTAGGTTGAGAACTTGATCGGAAGAAAGATCAAGGTACTAAGATTAGATAATGGAGGAGAATACACCTCCAAGGATTTCAATAATTTCTGTATTGAAGCAAAGATTAAGAGGGAGTACACAATTCCTTACAACCCTTAGCAAGGGGTTGTAGAGAGGAAGAACAGAACTATCATCGAGGCAACCAAAGCAATGGTACATGGTCAGAGTCTACCTATGACTCTGTGGGCAGAAGCATGTATGACAACAATATATGTTCAGAACAGGAGTCCTCACCAGATCTTGAAGAACATAACTCCAGAAGAAGCTTTCACTGGAGTGAAGCCTGATATTAGACACTTCAGGATATTTGGGTGCCCAGTATATTTTCATGTACCCAAAGAGAAGAGATCCAAGCTAGACCCTTCAGGGAGAAAGGGTACATTTGTGGGATACAGTGAATCTTCGAAGGCATATTAGATCTACATCCCTGGTCAGAGACAGATTGAGATAAGCAGAGATGTTACCTTTGAAGAAGAGATAGCCTTTCAAAGATCCAGAGAATCTCAGATGGAGATTGATAGTGAGACAATACCTTCTCCCCCTTCAGTAGTTCAGAGGGAGACAAACATTATTCTAGCTGATCCGGTTGCTCCAGTTGATATGCCCAGAGATATTATAGTAGGGCATAAAAGGCCTACCTGAGCTCGACAAACTCTGCAGGAAGTAGAGGGACATACAACCCCTCAAGGCACATCCCGAGAGAGCAAGAGACCAAAGATATTTTCGAGCTACTTTTCAGCCATGAGCCACATCATTGATTCTGAGCCTTCTTGTCATGGAGAAGTGACAGGTGAATAGTTATGGCAAGATGCCATGACAGAAGAATATCAGTCTATTTTGAAGAATGATGTATGGGATATCGTTCCGAGACCAGAAGGGAAATCTGTAGTGACTTCCAAGTGGATCTATAAGATCAAACATGCAACTGATGGAAGTATCGAGAAATACAAAGCGAGATTTGTAGCCAGAGGATTCTCACAAGTAGAGGGAGTTGACTATGATGAGACATTTGCTCCAGTAGCCCAATACACTTCCATCCGTACTATCATTGCACTAGCTGCATCCATGGGTTGGAAACTACATCAGATGGATGTAAAGACAACCTTTCTCAATGGTGAGATTGAGGAAGAAGTTTATATCGAGCAGCCAGAAGGATTCGTGATACACAACGAGAAATCTCATGTGTGCAGGTTGAAGAAAGCCCTGTATGGACTAAAGCAAGCACTTCGTGCTTAATATGAGAAAATGGATGGATTCTTGATGAGTTTGGGCTTCAGCAAGAGTGTTGTTGAGCCAAACCTATATCATCACATTGTTGGCAACGGGTGCTTAATCTTGGTCCTATATGTGGATGACCTATTCTCACCGGTTCAGAGAGGCTCATTGTTGAATGCAAGCAAGCATTGACTGCTAAATTCGAGATGAAGGATCTAGGTATGATGCACTACTTCTTGGGACTAGAAGTATGGCAGAGGACTGATGAGATTTTCCTGAGTCAAGGAAAATATATGGTGGAGATATTGAAGAAGTTTGGTATGACAAAATGCAAATCCATGCCTACACCAATAGTGATGTATTTGAAAAAAATGAATGATGCTGATTCAGGCGAGATTGACCCACACTTGTACCAACAACTGATTGGATCATTGATGTATCTGGTTAACACCGGACCTGATATATGCTATGCATTGAATGCACTTAGTCAGTTCATGAGTCAGCCGAGACAGACTCATTGGATAGCAGCGAAACATGTATTGAGATACCTACGAGGTACAGTTGGATATGGCCTGAGATATGCCTCCAGTGTAGACTTGAGTTTGGAGGGATATGCCAATGTAGATTGGGCAGGGAGTGCAGTGGATCGGAAGAGCACCTCCGGTTGTTATTTTACCTTGGGGTCTGCGATGGTTTCCTGGTGCAGCAGGAAACATAGCTCTGTGGCCTTGAGTACCATAGAAACAAAGTATATATCATTGAGTGTGGTAGTCTGCGAAGTAGTGTGGCTTCACAAGCTTCTGACAGATTTATTTGATCATGAGATGGATCCTACCTGTTATCCCCCACTTTCAGGGATAACGAGGAGATCATGTCTCGAGGTCCACAGGTCCTAGACATGGAGTATCGAGAGAAGGATTGACTTCAGCATGGCCCTGGAGGGCCCACCTCTTCTTTCTTCCAACATACATATCCTGTCAGCAGCAGCAGCCTCCACCACCATCGGCTTGGTCTTGTGTCAGAGAGGGTTCTTGCTTCATGGGGTAATTAGTTTAGGTGTCATGGTATGTGTCACTTTGATCATCAAAACCACTGAATGTATGCATCTGATTTCTTTTATTTCTAACAACTGCTTGGATCTTACACTTGCCCACTTGACCATGTGTTGGGGATTGACAGGGTGTCTTAGTAAGCCCGTGTCTGTTGGTTTTGGTTAGCCATTGGGTTTGTCTCTGAG
>JASDQU010298557.1:3834-14008 GCA_032191745.1 Picea mariana
GTAGTGGATGCTACTGTCTATCGACAGTTAGTAGGTTCTCTAATGTATTTAGTGAACATGAGACCGAACATTTGCTATGCAGTTAACCAGCTAAGTCAAGCGATGGTTAAGCCTACCAAACGTTTTTGGAAGGCGGGTAAGCATGTCCTAAGATATCTGATAGGCACATCTGAGTATGGATTATGGTACAAACAGAGGGATGAGGTGAAGTTGCATGGCTTCACGGATGCAGATTGGGTGGGCAGTCCAACGGACAGAAAGAGCACATCATGGGGGATCTTTAGTATTGGATCTACAACTGTTTTTTGGTACAACAGGAAACAAAGATTCGTGGCACTTAGTTTAGCGGAAGCAGAATACATGGCAGCGAGTCAAGTTGCATGTGAGGCTGTCTGGACGAGAAAGATCTTGGTTGGTTTGTTTGGTTCTCATTTAGATCTGACAGTGATTTATTGTGATAATCATAGTTACATTAAACTCTTGATTAATCTTGTGTTTCATGATAGATCTAAGCATATAGATATCCGGTATTATCATCTCAGAGATTGTGTGCAGCGGAAGTTCATGTTGCTTCAATACATTCCTACGAAAGATCAGGATGTAGACATTCTGACGAAGGTGCTCACCAGGAGAAAATTCGAATATCATAGAGACAGGATTGGGGTGAAGGATAATTCCTTTCTTGTTGAGAGGGAGTGTTGAAAATTCAATAAGAAACATGTGTCTAATTTACTTTTCCCTTAAATAAATTGGACAATAAATATTAATCTATTATCTCATGTATAACTGAGTGATTTGGAGTTGTAACAGAATTATAAGTGTAGTTAAGTGAGTTAAGCCTAGTTGTACTAGTTTTAACTAAACTTGCACTAGTGAGAGTTCAATGAATTAATTATTCATTAATTCATAATCAGTGAACTCACATGCAACTGAAGATTCACTACGGTTAACTACATGTATGTTGGATCTAGTGGAGACTTAGTTGAGATAATAGGTGAAAGGGACATTTTGGCTATCAGTTCTGATTTGAGTGAAGTGCACTCATGCAATCACACATGCAGTGGATATGCTTATGAGGATGTGCAAACTAAGCAATTTGAATCATCATTGTGAGAATTCGATTTGCAGG
Organism: Picea mariana; assembly: GCA_032191745.1. NCBI lineage: Eukaryota > Viridiplantae > Streptophyta > Pinopsida > Pinales > Pinaceae > Picea > Picea mariana. Next base: position 4,964 of record JASDQU010298557.1, read on the forward strand.
GATTGTGCAGAGGAGGCAGGTTGTTTGGACACAGAAATTGGCGCATGTATTTGCTGAGTTTTGTATGACAGTGTGAGACGATTGTATTGTACTGAGAGCTCTTGGATTAGAGTTTTGTATGAGATTGTTTCATGATCCATGATATACATAATATATGATAGTGGAGATTTTAGCTTTATGCTTTTCCGGTAAAACTTTTGTTTTATGTGTTCTTGATATTTCACTTTGTCATCATGGTTTAATTTTCCACAAGAATATTCGTAGAAGCGATTCTGTATTTAACAGTGGCATATAATTGTTAGATCAGGAGAATCACAGGAGATACTTAATTTGTATTGAAATTTCTACATCGATCCCCGATGTTCATCGGTCGTTGGCGCTAATTTATGCACATGAGGAAACATTTGAGGTGAGCCTTAATATCATCGATGCCAAAACCAAAACAATTGATCATAGCCATCCATCATTAAAATCAAATTGATCCTAATCATGGATACCTAAGATGAGATCTTATCTACCTAAGATGAGATCTTATCGACCCTAGCTTTGCAAATTTCCATGTCATCTTTGACATGTCATATGCCACGTGAACTTTTGTACTGCCACATCATCTTCCATGTTAGCAGGGAAACCCTTGTTTGACACATCACCTTTTCGAGGTCAATAATTACATGTCACCTTTCACGTCATCTCGTACATTCCTTAAGTCCATCGGCGTGTCAAGGAATCCTGTGAAAGAGTTCGAAAGTAAACAATAATGAAACTCGCTGACGCCGATGAAGTTCATCAATCATTGATGAGCCGGGTTGTACTTTGAAGAGCATAAAAGGTGAGTATTCCTGTCGATCTTTGATAGTCCATTGACATCCATCTTTGCACTCCCAAGATGGAAATCCCTACATATAAAAGACTATGTCAATGACTGATGTCCCATCGACGTCGATTATTTACTCCCCTAGAAATTCCCATTTCGACACATGAAGGATCGTGCCAATGGTCAAAATTTTAAAAAGTGGAACTTTTGATTTGGGCCATCCATGGTATGTTATCGATCGATTGTGACCATTGAAAATTTGAATGAAAAATTAATTGTCTACATTGTTTGAATGAATATTTATTCTTGCACCCTTTTTCTTACCCTGTAATGGCCAATTAGACCTCACCATGTCAATGGTAATACTCTCGGTTGACACGTTGTATGTCTACCCATGCACCATGTCATTGTACGAACATGTCAACAATCACACATCACCACCTCGAAAACCTGCTACGCGACAACAATAAAAGAGGGATTTTTACATAAGGTTTCATCGAGATCAAAGGATGGAAAATAGAAAAAAATAGTTCAAACCGCTGACAACCTCACATCCCCAAACTCTGACATAAGATCTCACTGCATGCCCAATCACGCCGATTTAAAACCATTGATGAACAGAAATAACAGTCTCCTCATGTCATCATTCGACATAACTCATTAATGTCGAACATGGTGCAGGTGGCACATTCAAACCTCCGATATTTGCATAGATTCCATTGTACTCAGTAAGTGTATGGCCCAATTTGATTGACCAAAGGTAGGGTATATGAGTGTGAACGCTCTTTAGCTTATACATTCTTTCAATTGAGAGTTTGAGCGAACTCTTATAGCAAAGAACTTCTAAGAATCAAACACTATGCATAATAGAGCTTGTTTATTGAAGAATTCTGAGTGTGGTGACCAGAACCAGTAAGTGTTGAGTTTTATTTCTAATGGATTATCTAGGTATGCGTTTCAGTCTTTGTAATTGTTGTGTTATCACATGATTCTTGGGCGAATTACATGTGATAATTTCCATTACATTTTAATGTCAACCCGACCGTTAGTAAATTTAGAGATGAAAGCATAGGAAATGTAGGATTAAAGCTCAAATCTATCTTATGTTGGAACATTCCAAATAGGTCAGCCAAATCAGAGCAAACAAAATCATGCAAAGAATGCAAAGCAAGACAGAGTGTTAATAAACAACACTAAGAAATATATTACTGGGTTGTGGAACAACTAATGCTATAAATGTTTTGAGTTGCAATCGTTTATCCAAGGATGTTCATGCAACTTTGCGTAAGTAGCTTATTAGTGTCTTCAAATTTCAATGATATTATTGTAGTGGATCCACACTTATACTTCAAAGAAACAAATTAAAGCAATGAAATGTAAACACTTCAAAGGAAACACACTTCAAAGATTAATCCTAAAAAAGAGACACACTTTAAAAAGTGAGGTATGTGTTGGTACAAGATTAGTTTGGTCCTATATACATGAATGAAATTGCTTCGTGAAGATAATCATTTTAACGCTACACATATGCTTGTAATGCTTAATAAAGAGAAACATATAATAACAATATCATAACATGTATATATATATTAAACAAAACAATAAACCAATAACAATAACACTACACAAAGAGCAACATATAATAATAATATCAAAACATGACAATATGTAATAATATATATACATATATTTAAAAAAACAATAAACCAATATCTAACATAACCATAACAATACACATGAGATAAAACAATATACAATTAACAAAGTAATAAAATAATATACATATATTTGAAAAAACAATAAACCAATATCTACCATAACCATAACAATAACAATACACATGAAATAAAACAATATACAATTAATAAAGTAATAAAACAATGAACTAATATAACAACATATATAAAACAACAATATATAAAATTAAAAAAAAAACATAAAAAAATAAATTAACAACTTGAAACAAATATATAACAAAACCATATGTATCGATATAATAAACAATACATATGTATTAACAAAACAATGGTTAACAATACATATAATAACAAAACAATGGTTAACAATACATATAATAGCAACACTTCATATAACAATTAAACAAACAATAACAAAACAATATATAATAATTATAGAATACATAACCATATAATAATCAACACTTCATATAACAATTAAACAAACAATAACACAACAATATAGAATAATTATAGAATACATAACCATATAATAATCAAGACAACAAAACAATTCAAAACAATCTCGAATAAAACTTGAGTAACTATACAACATACATATAATACATAAACAAAGCAATAACAATAAACAATTTATAGAACACACAATAATTTATGTACAATATATAACAAGACAGTAAATGTACATAGAATAAAATTCACGTAAATGTAAATGTAAATGTAAATGTAAATGTAAATGTAAATGTAAATGTAAATATAAATAGCAGTAGAGTGAAAAAGTGAGAATATTGCAAGATCGAAGATAAATTAGTGAGATGAATGACGAGGTGAGGGAAGGTGAATTGGAGGTTGAGATAGAATATACATGGGAAAATTATCACAATGAAGTGGTCAGGTGTTAATTGAATGTAATTGTAGAAAATAAAGAGATGGGCGTAATCATAAATGGAGGAAAAATCAGAGGGCCGAGTGCATGATATATCAGAGGGTGAGGCATGAGATAGAGGGAATGACAAAGGTTGTCGGTGTTCTCATTCTGAGGATTGATCTCAAAAGTTTGCAGAACATAATTAAACATGAATACGAATAACACACAGACTAAAATAGAATCAAATACCATAACAATATAAACTAATAAAAGAGAGGTCAGGACGTTACCCATATCGAGGGGCCCTTCCCATCCTACAACGTGCCTAGAGAAGATTACTCAGACCGGAATAATCAACGCACAAAATTACGCACAAAATTGCACCAATAACCAATTCTTCATTTATTAAAAATCGGGCTTCCGCTCTCCAATAATACAACAAAAACATTTCTATATGAATGATTGATTATATCTATATTGCTATGTGCTATGTTGCTATCCACCTTTATTTATACAAATTGGTGGGAGTAGAAAATCAAACCATCTTTAGAAGTGGTAATTTTAGGAGAAACCATATGAAACAAACATTTGATTTATTTAGGAGGCATCGACTCATAGAATAGTTCAATTAACCTCTTACATATCTTTTGAAAATCAAACCAAATATTCTCTGATGTGATCTGGTAGTCCATGTGGCACACCTTCACCAAATCCTTGACCAAAGATTGGCGGTTGAGAGAAAAAACCTTGGTACTGACTAAATCTGGGAGAATTTATGCTTTTTGGGAAGATTGGCATTGAAGAACCAAGCTTAACTCTCAAATTGTGCCTTTGTTTAAAAAATTGCCCCCTAGAAGACTCAATTTTCTATGTTGTGTACAAAACCCATGTCCCAGATGCTTCATATTCGACCTTGTATACATGAAAATTGAGGAGGAAGTTGACTGTCTGGAACTTTTACTAGCTTTTGGGCTGAAATATTGTTTATGAGATGGATGTCCACACATGTGACCTGGGCGTGTTCTGACTTAGGTGTTAGCATGTTTACGTTGCTACGGAGAAAACCCATGTTTTGGTTTTTCTTCTAGAAATGCGCAAGTATGCCGAACAATGATGTCGGGTACCAGAACTATAATGATGGTACAAGAATGCTGGTACAAGAATCATACTTCATAAACCATCGATAGTAAAGCCATGATATACTCACCTTTAATCACTAAAAATATAGAAAAATGATGTATTAATTCATTGGATGTAGAATTATGAATAATGACGATTAATGAGGGTTTATGGTGTGTATTGATAACAAAATGCGGGAAATGGTTTAAGAATAATGGCTTTATTGGGCAGATAAATATGAAAAAAGTGGAGCCCAATGATGACTGCGAATGAATTGTGAGCTCAATGATGTGTTTTTTTGCATGAAGATGCCTCCTAGAAGACCAAGAACTCGACAACCCCCAAAGATGCTCATTGGCACAGGGGCAGACCCAGGGTTCAACTCTAACAACGCACCAACAAACCCTAACTACTAGCCCTTTCGACAATACCTGCGAAGTAGATGAATTCTCACTCGAAGTAGCAATAGGGGGTTGCAGGACACATGTGTCTACAACCAAGGGAAATGCAAAGTGATTCTAGAACAATAACACAATGTAAACTAAAGAGTCTTTAACAATCTTACACTTAGCTTCCCAAAGTTAGCTTATACTTCCTATATTTAATAAGGAAACAATAATGCAATAACAATATAACAGATAGAAAATAACACAACATCAACCACAAAGAACAACAAGATTTACGTGGTCCACCCTCTCCCTAGGGATATGTCCACAGAGCTGTGTTTCTTGATATATTAGATAAGAACATACAGTTCTAACTATGCACTTAGCTGCAGATCCTTCTCTCCCCTCCCAACGCACCCAACTATAGGGTTGATCTTCACACCCAACTGAAGATCCATAATACAGAATGCTCTTACAACAAGACACTTCTCCCAACGACAACAATAATCATAACCCTGATAACAACCAATGAAAAACCCCTCTCAACTCTTCTAGACCTATTTTTATACATTTCATGACTCTTAGACAATCCTAGGTACCAAAACCCTAGGTCCACATGAACCGCATTTTAAGGGCTTCACCAACTTCTCCTTCCTTCTCCTCCGCGAGGTGCTCCAAAGCACCTATTAGTGTCTTCTTCCGCTTGCTGACCTATCCACGATTCATCTTCCTTGCTACTTTGTCTTCCTTGATCTTCTCCTTTAACGACTCGCTTTTCCTTTACTTTGCTCCTTCTTTTCTGCTTCTTTAACCACTTCGACCCCTCCTCGGTTTGTGTGCCTTTCACACACTTAGTACTTTGTCTTTCTTCCTTAATACATGACCAAGGGCCAACAGGCCCCCAACACTCACATGTGACTCATCCCGAATCACTATAGGGTTGAACCTTATGTATTTCTTCGACTGTAGACTACACAGAGCAACCTGTGCTTTCTGCTCTGTCCCTCCCTATTATGTGCAGACTGTCTTTTTTGTGTCTGGTACCCAATTTCAACTGCACTTGGTACCTAAAACCTTCTTCCTTTGTTTTTACTGAGAGTTGTGAGGCAGCTCATTGTCACAATACAACTTCAACCAACTCCCATTCAGTAAAACATCCTTCCATTCTCCATTGAGGGTCTTCAACTGTGCAACTCCACCTTCTGTAACATAGAAAACCTTGAATGGCCCAAGCCAGTGTGTCCTGAAATTTCCTGGATGCTTCATGAACTTGTTGTCATATAAAAGTACCAAATCTCCTTTCTTAAATGCTTTCTTCTTGATATGTCTGTCATGGTAAGCCTTTTCTCATTATTTTTGTACCCGCTGATGAAATCCTGCAATGAACATGTCTTCCTCCAATTTTACCAACTACATGAGCTTGTCTTGAACAACGTCGGTGTCATCCATACCTGCAAATGTTGCAATTCTTAAACTAGGAACCAAATATTCCATAGGTACTACTACTTCCTAGCCATAAACTAACTTAAAGGGAGTCTGCATTGTTAACTTTTTAAAAGTAGTTCTATAAGCCCATAATACTGCTGGAATTCTCAAATCCCAATCATCTCTGTTGACACTTGTTGCCCCTTGTTTATGGAAGAAAGCAAAGGTTAAGGAAGAAGCACGAAGTGCAAACTGCGTAGAAGACAAGTTGACTGAGATTAGGTCGAAGTGGCCAAAAGAGCAGAAAAGACAGAGTGAAGTAAGAGAAAGTAACCCGTCGGATGGGGAGATCGAGGAATACAGATCAGCAAGGAAGATGGATTATGGACAACTCAGCAAGAGAAAAAAGCCACCAATGAATGTTTTAGAGAACCTTGTAGGAAAGAAGGAAAGACAGGTTGACGAAGCCCTGAAAACGCGAGTCAAGTTGATCCAGGGTTTTAGACACCTAGGGTTTTGGTATTTAGGGTTTTAGACACCTAGGCTTCGACCTAAGGTTGTCCGAGAGTCATTTTAATGTATAAAAAAAAGTCAAGAGGACATGGGATGGGTTTGATTATGTTATGATGAGTGATTGTTGTTATTGTTGAGAGAGAAGTATTGTGTGGTGAAAGAAGCCTGTGTTGTAAGATCTTCATCTGGGTGCGAAGATCAACCTTGCAGTTGGGTGCACAAGAAAGGGAGAGAAGAAGAGAAAGAAAGAGAGATTTGCAAGCTAAGAGTGTAGATAAAACTGTATACTTTCATCTAATATATTATAAAGCACAGTTCTGTGGATGTAGATCTAGAGAGAGGGGGAACCATGTTTATCTTGGCATTATGTGTGATTGCTATTGATTATCTATGTCATTTGATATGTTGTTATAGTGTTGTTTTGTTAAATATGAGATATACTATGCGAAGTAGGATTAAGTCGGTAAAGAATAACTAGATTTTTGTGTGTGAGTTTCCCTGGATCCACTTTGCATTTCCTCTGGTTGTAGACACCCGTGTCCTCCAACCCCCTATTCCTACTTCGAGTGAGACTGCATATTCTTTGCAGGGGTTTCCAAAAGGGCCTATAGTTAGGGCTTGTTGGTGCGATGTTAGAGTTCAACCATGGGTCCGCCCCTCTGCCAACAAATGGTTCCATTGTCGGGACCAAGATCTTCTTGAGGGAATGTCAAGGTGGTTTCTGTCAAAGACAGAGATTCAAAAGTGGATAGAAGAACAAGAAAAGGACTTTTCAAAATCCCAAAACAAGAACCCTAATCTTAGCACAATTGATTGGTTGGGAAAGTATATCTTTACCGATATATATGATATTTTCTTTGGAGGAATTCATAAGGAGCTATACGAGTGGCTAGCCAGATTAGCAGATACCCAGTTTGAAATCAGACTCAGACCACCTATCTTTTGGATGTCAGCGCTGATCAAGAAGGCCAAGAGAGTTGATAACTCTGTGTCAAGAGAAGAAGATCACTAGTTTGATAGTAGCATTGGAGGGTACATTACTGAGTTTTCTATTGATAGATTAGAATCATATAACCAAGTAGAGAGATATTTCTTTAAGGGGCCTAGAGGAAAATTTTTACATTTTCTGAATTTGCAGATCAAGATGCTATTGCATGAGAAGAACATCTTGAAGATACAATAATCGGTTGGATTAAAGAGCTAATGTTCAATAACTCAGACAACGACAACGACACAGAGGTTGGAAACACGTGCAGTGGGAGATCATTTAGAGAAGTTCCTCTGGTGAACTTATTTGAGAAGAATCACGAAGCACCAGCATAGGAAGAAGGGTTCTACAGTGGAGAAGAAGAAGAGTTACTGAATGAGGAACATTCAGAGTCTACTAAGGCAGAATAAGGGAAGACTGAAGAACCTCGATGAGAAGAGTCAAAAACTTTAGGAACTACGCAAATTGTTGAAGTCAGTACTATTACGCCTCTTGTTGTTTTAACAACACTAAGTAACCAAAGTAACCTAAGTTATCAGATCACTCAGAGAACTGGTACAAGTGGTTTAGTGCATACTCAGTCAAGAACCCTAGGAAGATCTATGGTAGATGAGATGAGGTTACCCACCTTTAGGGAAGATGGATCTGAATATCCTGATCAACATTGATTCTTATGCGAAGCTGTATGGAGTATTAAGAATGTCACTGATGAATCTGTTAAGAGAGCTCATTTTAGTACTACCCTGACAAACCGCACACTGAGCTGGTACATGAAGTTCATCCAAGGAATTGCACAAACGAAACCACTGAATGAGATCAAGATTGTGTTGATTGTCGAATTCAAGAAACCCAAGTTGGAGTCACAGTTCATTACAGATCTGAAAGAAATCAAGCAGAGAGCAGTTGAACCTGTTTGGGAGTTTGATAAGAGGTTTAGGACCCTGACAGGTCATTTGAGTTTTCAGATTCTAGACGAATAGAATAAAGAATGGTTCATTGATTCTCTCTTACCACACATCAGAATCCCTCTAATGCAAAAGAAGATCGCTTCACAAGCTAAGGCATTGAAGATCACCATGAAACTAGAATCAACCCCTATGGGAGAGTCCAACTTAGGTATGAGTCAAATGTTGAGTCAACTAACTAGCTTGTCATTGCAGGTCGAAGATATGAAAAAGGATAATGGAAATAATAAAAGAGAACATATTTGGTGTATCAGATGCAAATCATACGGC
>JASDQU010298558.1:0-13884 GCA_032191745.1 Picea mariana
CTGGGGGCTGGGTCAGAACACCAATAATACAGCTGAAATCTTAGCAATCTGGCAGGGGTTGGCTCAGGTAAGAAGGTTATCAATAGCAAAATTGGCTGTCATAGGCGATTCTAGAATTTTTATACAAGCTCTCAATCAGAGGAGGGCTCCCAAAAACATGGGGTTGGAACACTATTATAAGAAGGTTACAGATCAGATGAAAGAATTCGAAGAGGTGAAGTTCTACCACGTCCTCAGGAATCTTAATCAGTTGGCAGACCACGAAGCAAACAGAGGAACCTCCCTGGGCAAGGGAGTCATCAACATAAATGGAATAGAAAATCATGAACCAATCCCTTAGAGTCCGGGGAGAAGATCCCATCAGGGATTCTCCAGTCAGAAATTGCAGATTTCTGATAATTGCCAGGAAGGAATCCAAAGTGCAGGTGCGAAGGTCTGAGGAAGGTGAGAGGGGAAGTGTCGAAACAGTGCTGGAGCAAAGGCTGAAACAGCGCAGTAACAAATGTTGAAACACAGTACTGTTACCACTGCTGAAACACAGTGCTGTCACAGTTGCTGAAACACAGTGTTGTAACAGTGTGTAACAGAATTTTGAAACAGAGTGCTGAAACAGATGTCGAAACTCAGTGTTGTAACAGATGCTGAAACAGATGCTGAAACTCAATGTTGTATCAGATGCTGAAACACAGTACTGTTACAGAAGCTGAAACAGTGTTGTCACAGTAGCTGAAACACAGGGCTATTCAGATGTTGAAACACGGTGTTGTTCAGATGCTGAAACACGGTGATGTTCAAATGCTGAATCACAGTGCTGCAACAGTGATGTACTAGATGCTGAAACTCAGGGTTGAAACAGTGATGTAACAGTTGCTAAATCACAGCTCTGATTTAGTTGCTGAAACACAGTACTGGATAGATGCTAAAACTCAGTAATAGATGTTGAAACTCAGAAATAGATGCTGAAACACAGTAATAGATGCTGAAACACAGAAATAGATGCTGAAATACAGAATTAGACACTGAAGGAGTACAGAATTTAGTGCAGATCACAAGCCTTTAGCTATAGAGGTAGAATGGTGCAGGAAAATAGGCCCGAAAAAACTTGAGGCTAATTTGTAACCGATTCTGTGGCTAGTCCACCCCATTAATACATTCCATAACCGTTTTTGTTAAAAAAAAAAACATGCATGTTTTCTTAATGGTTGTTATAGGTGAAATTGAAGAATGAAGACATGAATTGAATACATGGAAAGAAGAACACAAAGTATGGTGTTATTCGAATGGGGGAAGGGACATAATACCCTTATGAGCATACGAACATTGTATGTCACTAGAACCAGAAAAAAACTTCCAGCTACAACTAGTATGTATATTGCACAGGAAACATACGATGCTCAAGAATGAATCCATAGGGCAAGTAAAGGCTATGATGAATGTACTATAGCCCAGAATAAGTGGCACTGAAGTTGGAAGATATGATGCCTTTTTTTGGAAATTTTGATTTAAAAGAAAATTGTGATGTAAAAATTGTTGTATATATATGTATGGTGATGTGCACTAAGGATGGTGAAAATTTTAAGGGGAGGGGAATATAATAGCCCAGTGTTAATCCCTGAATTAGCAATGTATATTTGTGTATATGATGAATGGTTGAGGGTCATGGGATGTAATATGTAAATATTGTACATTGAAGGATAATAATAAAAATACTTCACCAAGTGCATATGGAAAAGGATGAAATACATGGGGGGCTATGATTCCATGAGAGAAATGAAAGGAGGTTTCAGGGCTCAAGGGGGGCTAAGGTAAATAATAATATTTTATTAGCCCAAAGCCTTTGTCTTATAATCCTAAGTCCTTGTCTTATGTTTTCCCTAAGTTTTATGAGCTTTGGATTAATTTTCAAGTGGTAAGTTAGAAACATGCAAATATAATCCTTGACTTTGGTTGATGTGGGGGATATTTTGTCATTCATTCTTCCCAAAGACTACTTGAGAGCTTAGATTGTTGAACTATGACATGTAATAGAATGGGTGTGGTTGTTATAAATTCCATGTGGGAATTATGCCCAGGTGCATAAGGAATTATTCCCATTGAGAAACTCTAGTACAGTTTAGAATTCCTAGAGTCCCCAACAAAGAGATTTCCTGACCAACATGTGTTGGAGCCCTGGAGGGAAGGGGGATAGCCCAAGGGACTGCATGCAAAGAAGGAGATCTCATTTCTTGGGTTGTACAGGTTGAGGGGAAAGAAATTTGGTGGATTGGAATTGTTGTAGGGGTTAACATATTTCCATTAGTTGAGAAATTGGGCTATGTGAGAGGACTAGAGCTAGTGATAGGAAAAATTTGTCCTGGTGGACTCATAGTCTCAACTTGAGGGAAGGTCCTGTTGCAAAAAGAAGATAGGCAATAGAAAGCCTATGGTTGCGTGGAACATCTTTCGCGTGCAACCAATTGGTTTTTATTTCCATAAAAATAAGTATTCATGGTTTATTGTACATTTGTTCAATTAAGGATGTGTATGTTATTATGGATTTAAATGTTGATGTGTGTGTGTAATCGACGTTTGTAATTGTGAATGGTTTAATTATATTTGCATAAATATGTTTTCCGTGTTACATGCATTCATTAATTCATAGTAGGGCAAAGAGAATATTGGTATTAGAGTACAAAAGTGGAAAAATTATGAAATCCAAAGGTACCTCATATCATCGATGGTGGATAGAGAGTATTGGGTATGTTACATCCATGGTCTCTTATGTTTCAACCAACACGATCCTTGACGTTGGATGGTATGTGAATAGCATTGCTTCAAGACATATGAGTTATGGCAAGGAGATTTTCAATAGGTTTCAAAAGCAAAAGGGAAGAATATGCATGGAATTTTGTGATAAGGGCACTTATCCTGTGAAGGAATTAATCTCCACCTCTCTTTGAATGCCTTTAGGTGATATTCTTGACTTGAATGATGGTTTGTTTGTTCCTAGGTTGGCGAAGAACCTTCCTTTTTGTTTCTTGCATAATAGATCCACATTGTGTGGTCAAATTTGATACTTAGAGAGTCATCATAAGAGATTGAACCCATGTTGTGGCTAAAGAGGTTCAAATTGGTGGCTTTATACACTACGAGTAGTTTTAGATTTGGGCAAAGAGAACCTCAAGAAGGATGCCTCCTTACATTCCACTACGCCTTCAAAGCCAAGATGGTTTATTCAGAAATTACATGTTGCACAAGAGCATGTATGAGTGTGTAAAACTTCAATGAGAGCAAGTATTCCTCCTAAGATATATGTCAACCATGTTGCATTGACTTTCCATTGGTAAGCCTTCTAGTTTTGCAAAACAAGTATGGCATGATGCCATGATGGAGGTGAGTGTTGTTTGATACCCACTTCCAAAACTTCGGTTGTATCAATAATAATTCCAACTTGATTGTGGTAGACTTAGGATTGCAAGACATATGGACAATTGAGACACAAACATTGAACATTGATGTTGAAGAAAACGCTTCCCTAACAAAGAGGGAGTGTTAGCGTTTGGTTTCTATGAAAGTATTTTCACCTAATTAGAAGAGCACTTCATGGGATGTGAAGGGTGTGTTGTCGCCTCGCCCTTTTGTTTAAGTTTGACTTAAATTTGGAGAGCTTAGATTGGGTGTATGCTTGCCTTGGGATCAGTGCTAGAGAGGCACACCTTTTGATGTGGTAGTTAGCACATGTGTATTTGACATCTACAAATGCACACTTGTTGAGGAGGATGGGCACTTGGCAATGTAGGTAATCACTTTAGAGGAGGGCTTTAGGCACTTGGATGTTGGGCACTCAAGGTTAAGAGCATGTAATCACCTTACACGGTTCGAGAATGAACTCTTGAATTGAGAAGCCATTGATTGGGGGGCACACCATCTTGGAGGAGCACTTGACATGTGGACACCTAGCTTGGAGGGTGCACCACCTTAAGGGTTGGACAAACCCTAGTTTGACATAAACACCTTTCCTTGAGGAGCACTCCATTAAAAGCTTTGTTTGTTGACTTAACCTAGGGTTGCATATGGACTCGGTGCATGCCTTATTGTTTGTCTCCCTCACCATACTTAATATATTGGGAGGAGTCTTTGCTAAAAACAATTGTTTTGAGTTTTAAAGATTGATAGTTGGTATAATGTTAAACATTTGGATAATCTTAGAGTATCGTGTATTACTTTTGTAACAAAGATTGGTTCTTGTGGGATACTTGTGCTATGGTTTATTGGTTTGTCAAATCCCAATGTTAAGTATTGTAACTTGTGGGATGAAAGTGTGTAAATCTCCTCGATAGCTTCTATGATACAATATGGAGATGTTGGGATTTGACAATTGATGTGATGCTACCTTGTTCAAAAGCTCTAAAGATTGGCTCTTAGAGTTTTGACAGTGCATTGTTTGACTTTTGTATTGTTGGTTAAGGTTTGCAATGATAATAGATGCCTTAGTTAGGGTTTGGCATGCGTTTAAAAGTCCTTACTTAGGATAAGCTAAAAGGACTTGTACCAACTTGGGACGCACCAAGGTATTGTATTGTATTTTCATCTTCATCATTGTGATAATATAATGTGACATGTTGGCCCGTTGTGACAAGGCTAAAAGGGTAGACACCCCTGGATAGAGGTCCACTTCAGTGTGCCTCGAGACATCTCAACCCTTGCTAAGTCATATGTTTCATGTTAGACTATGGTTTGTGGGTTGTCAACACTAACGTAGGGGTTATAGTGGCAGACAGCCAAGCCAATTTCAACCAGAGCCTCGCCCAAGTAATCCCAACCGATGACCGATTCGTCTCTCTCTCTCTCTCTCTCTCTCTCTCTATATATATATATATATGTGTGTGTGTGTGTGTGTGTGTGTGTGTGTGTGTGTGTGTGTGTGTAACAACACCACTAATATCATAATTTTGTGATCATAAAGATTCAAATCCAAATTTTCTCATGTATTGAGCAAGTTTCATCATTGTTTTAGTGGATGTCTTAGTTAGGATTTGGCATGTATTGATAAATCCTTACTTGGGATGAGTTAAAAGGACTTCTTGTACCAACATGGGATGCACCCATGTATTGCACTTTACCTTCATATTCATCACCGTGATAATACGAAGTATACCATTTATACCCTAATTTTGTGATTGCAATTGCAGAGATTCTGATTTTCAAAAATGATTTTTCTCATGTATGGAGAGTGTTAATGTTGGTTTGGTACATTGATTCATTAGAACAATGATGCTGAATGCTACATTCTTTTAGCAAACTTCATGACGCTTTCAGATCTGATTTTTTGTTGTTATATTCCATTGTAATTTAAGTAATTTTCAAATATGTGCATTGAAATAGACCTTACCCTAAGGACTGTTGAAATGATCCATCTTTGATGTCTTTCTGACATCTACATTCTTGAATTTCCCTAGTAGTGGTGTTAGGATCGATTTTAAGTTTATGGCCAAGCTATTGATGAAATTAATTTAAACACTGAAATTGACAACTCCATAAAATAGCAACCTAGCCTCATAGAAGTGGTTCAATATTAACACCGTAAACTCTATGAAATAGCAACCTAACCTCGAAGTGAAGTAATAACAGATTTTGGAAATTTCACACACAGACCATCAAGCTTTTTGAAATTTTTACACTCCCACAATCAAGATTGTATTGTGGTTCCTATAATAGTACCTAAAAATCCAACTCTCATTCCAACTCTCATTCCAACATAAGAGTTCATTTTTCTATCATTTTCCCAACATAGGAGTTCCTTTTTCTATCATTTTCCCAACATAGGAGTTCCTTTTTCTATCATTTTCCCATGAATAAATATCGCCATAGCCATCGATGCGTTAATATACAATTTCATTATTTTTATAATTTCAAGTGAGAATATCAATGGGTTAATGTGTTCATGTACTTATACCCAAAAATCCAACTCTCATTCCAACATAGGAGTTCCTTTTCCTATCATTTTTTCCTATCATTTTYCCACAAAATCCAACTCTCATTCCAACATAGGAGTTCCTTTTCCTATCATTTTCCCCCAAGAATAAATATAGCTATCAATGGGTTAAAATACAATTTCATTAGTTTTATCTTTTCAAGTGAGAATATCGATGGATTAGCATTCAACTTTTTTTTTCAAAATACAAAAATCCTTATATTCAATAGCCTTGCGTTGAATATACATGTTACCGTTCCTTAGCAATAACTAGACTTCTACCACTGTCTTATATATATGAATTCCAAAAATAAAATCATCATCAAAAAAGCTGGTGCACGTCCAAAAGATACATTATTCTATAATGTAGCAAAAAGAGAGGATCTATCATCATCATCAAACATATATACATCATCTCATACCCCATGAATGTTCATTGCTCCAACCAAAGATAAAGATTAGAGCCAAAACTCCATGGAATTGGATTCCTCTACCTCCACAAATTCGTAGAAACCGAAAGCACCAACTAAGAGGGAGAGAGCCTCTTTGGACAAAGTTAATGTCCAACTTTATTTTAGTAATGCGTTATTTTAGTGAAACACAAAGCCAAAATGATATTATGTTATGGAAGAATTCCTATGTATTTCTGGGGTGATTAGAAATAGAAATTAACTCTATTAACTAGCAACGTTTAAAAAAAATAGCAATGTGTTATTTTTCTCTTTTTAAATAATACAGAAAGCCAAAAAGATTATTCTGGAAGAATTCCTATGGATCAATGGATAAATTAGTAATAGAAATAACGGAGAAATTAGTAATAGAAATAACGGAGATTGGCTAAAATCATTTCACAAAACAAATTACACAATGGGGGCAATGTTATGCAATCCACACTTTCAACCACTTCCACAGTTGTGATAAAATAAAATGGAAATGTAAGATTAAATGAATGGAGATTATCCACACATTAAAAATATAAATATGTTTAACTAGAATATGAGAAATTTACTAAAACATTTATTGAACAGAAGTACATGATTTGACAACAAACTTATTCAAAATGTTGGAGGCATCTTCAAGATCCAACCTCCACACATTTTGAACTGTTGAGATCTACTGGTTAATTAGTCACAACTTATACATCATGATTAAAAATTGAATAACCTGGCTAATTACCTGAATTTCGACTAGATGTACTAAATTCTTGTAACCCATTAGATGCACTAAATTCTTGTAACCCATGAAATTTCTGCAGTTCTCTGTATGTTTCGGTGTGTTTCAATTTCTCCATTCCATGTGCTCTCGTGGAATTTCTGCAGTTCTCTGTTTGTTTCGGTGTGGTGTTCCGATTTCTCCATTCCATGTGCTCTCGTGGGATATCTAAAGTTTACGCTCATCTTATCAATAAGTAGATAAAACAAACATTCCTTAGAAATGGGAAGAAATAGCATTCAACTTTTTAAAAAGTGGCAAGTATACAAACTCCTGAATTGGAAGAATTGGCATTTAATTTTCTATATCCAAATCCCTAACAAACAAATATCTGACAAACTATATACTCAAGCAATGCTCATCTGCAATTACAGCCAACTCTGATTTGAAATAAACAAATAACAAAAGATGCAGAAAATCAAAGCACGCAAATACATCAATACATGCTCGCATACACTAATGAATATTCGAAGTACATCTTCTTTATTTGAAGTTAAAAAACAACTTTTTAGACAATAAGAACTACAAAATCTTCTAACATTATTTGATGACAGTTGATGAACTCATCCACGGTAATAGAAGGCAAGAACAAGCTTCATCAGAAATATAACCATTACTAAACTTTTATAAAAAATATGACCATGCCCTTTTCTCTGTTGGAGTGGCACTTCTCTGGACTGTCTATTTTCATTATTTTCCAAGTTCCATGCTCCTAGAAACATGCATGCAGATTTATGCAATATGTGTGAGGGCCAGCATAGCAAAAATACTAAATATTAATAACTCGCTGGGTAATAGAAAAAGAGGCCCACCATATTCTTAATATATTCAAGCAGACTTTAAGCATTATATAAATATAAATGTCAACATGCAAGCAGATTATGAAGCTATTTCTAGTTGCAAAAGCAACCATGCTAACTGCAATAAACTCAAAATGGGTGAACTACTCCCGTTAAAACAAAGACATTTTATTTCAGTTACAGACATTTGTATGAAAATATATCATTTCCCTGTACTTTTTGTAATGGATTATAATTCCTTGATAAGAGATGGGTTTATTGTGATTACACTCGGCATGTAAAATTGGACCAAAGCACTTGATCTTTCATACTTAAGCTGGCTGCTTTTATGATCAAATAAAAGATATTGTTCTAATATTGACTCCAAACCAAACCCCTGTTTGGCTATTTGGTTTGGAGGCACCCAAGAGTAAACCAAAGCCTGTTTGGCTGCTGCTTGGTTTGAAGGCACCGAAGAGTAATAGGTCTTACGCTTGATAATAGAGGGTGCTAGCTCAATAGGATTATAATTCCTTGATAAGAGATGGGTTTATTGTGATTACACTCGGCATGTAAAATTGGGCCAAAACACTTGATCTTTCATATTTAAGCTGGCTACTTTTATGATCAAACAAAAAATATTGTTCGAATATTGACTCCAAACCAAACCCCTGTTTGGCTATTTGGTTTGAAGGCACCCAAGAGTAAACCAAAGCCTGTTTGGCTGCTGCCTGGTTTGAAGGCACCGAAGAGTAATAGATATTACGTTTGATAATAGAGGGTGCTAGCTCAATAGGATTATAATTCCTTGATAAGGGATGGGTTTATTGTGATTACACTCGGCATGTAAAATTGGGCCAAAACACTTAACCTTTCATATTTAAGCTGGCTGCTTTTATGATCAAACAAAAGATATTGCTCTAATATTGCCTCCAAACCAAACCCCTGTTTAGCTATTTGGTTTGGAGGCACCCAAGAGTAAACCAAAGCCTGTTCGGCTGCTTGGTTTGAAGGCACCCAAGAGTAATAGATATTACGCTTGATAATAGAGTGTGCTAGCTCAATAGGAGGGCATCTGCCTTCCAAGCAGGAGGTTAGTGGTTAGAACCTGCTGTTCCCTGACCATAAGTCAATAGATGTTCTTGTAGTTTATTTTAAAGAAAATAATCTTTAAGCTGATTTAGCTCAAATGGCAGAGCAGCTGCCTTGTAAACGGTAGGTTGTGGGTTCAACTCCTACAATCAGCACCAGTAAGGGTGGATCACAGAGTTCCATCGCACAGCAGTCATATAGACATCATCCATATATTGTTTAGAGTCTAGACCTCTAGCACAGTTGGTGACCATACTTACAAACGTGTACTCAGGACAAACTTTTAGGCCTCGCATTCATTTTGCATATCTACGCATTGGACATCCTGGAAACAGAAGCTTAGAAATGAAAACAAGATAGATACTAGGGATGGTCAAAGGGCCTATTACTGTGACGTCACTATTGCATTGAAATTAGATGCAATTCAGAATAAAGATTATTTTAAATCACAAAGATAAAATTTTCTTATGTTCTATTCAGCCCTTAACAAGATAACAGCATAACCATTTGTTTTTATTGAATTTTAATCTTAATACCTTGCATCCACATTTTCACATTATAGGCACGTTAATAGTGTACGGGCGACATTTCCAACCCATTATAAGATTCACAGTGGAAGTAATAAAAATAAGCATCCACAAGATGTGGGACTAAATACGTTAAAAAATAAAGATATCTATTTTCCCCGCGCAATTGGAAGAAAGTTGGTGCCAAAAAAGGAGCACGCCATTTATAACTTTGAGGGCTTTGGGAAAATATCAGGAGTAAACTTTTGTGCTGCACTCATACTCCCCTTGACCTTCATCTTACCCCTGCACATAATGAGAAGCACGTTCCTTGTCATTGTTGAGGAAAAAAACACCGGATCTTGCAGCTCCTAATAACAGCTCCATTAAACACAGAAAAGTTCAAAACTTCATTGATGTGTATCTTCAGCTAACAAGAGCTGAACTGAAGTTATCTCATAGATACCATTGCAGCATGTGGAAAGGATAACAGGCTGTCAATAGTAAAAGAGAAATACAATATTGCTTTTAAATCTATAAATGGCACAGCTTGCACAGTTTGCAAGAAGTCAGAATTGTTATTAAAACTTATACCTCATAAATGCAATCTGGGGGTTCATCTTGCCCGTAACCACAGCAAGGAAATCATTGTCCACAAAGGAAAATGTTGCATCTGGCTTTC
The DNA here is from genome assembly GCA_032191745.1 of Picea mariana. Taxonomy (NCBI): domain Eukaryota; kingdom Viridiplantae; phylum Streptophyta; class Pinopsida; order Pinales; family Pinaceae; genus Picea; species Picea mariana. The sequence continues at coordinate 10,225 of JASDQU010298558.1, forward strand.
CTTCATATGGTCCTACAAATTACAAATGTGAATTACATGGTTAATTGCATATAAAAATCATACTAGAATTTCAAATACCATCCCCCCATGAAGCAACGTAAACCATTTCAAAGTCCACCAATAAATACATAATATAAACAGCATAAGTAGAGTATCGCTTATACCTTTAGTGACTTTGCCATTCTTGAGGTCCACAACAAACACCTCCTCTTCTATTCCAATTTTCTGATTGCACAGTCAATCAAGGCAGTTAATATCACTTAAACATCATGGATATAGTGAACTCAGTGGGATTTAAATGGTCTGAACACAACTAAAATAATTTCATCGATAAGCTTGTGACATGACCAGTAAATAGAAGAATGCATGATACCTGCTAAAGCTTGTTTCCCCAATTGAAGTTGACATTAATTCTATTGAGCATGCAAAACAGTTGAACATTCATACCACAAGCAAAACTTATACATAACAAATAATAGGTGGTCTGTACTCTGGGCTCTGTACACACTCAATAAGGAAGACAACTGTGCACGATAGATCCAAAAAAGGACAAGGGCAGAAAATGGCTACATGAGTAATCCTAACAGCGGAGGACAGCATTTAAAGCTTCAAGCAAACTAAAGGATGAAAGGGCTCTTGACAACATAAAAATTAGGGTCATATATGACATTACATTCCCCTGCTTCTGATTATTGTTGCATGTCTTGCTAAGTTTGCTCAATTTGTTGTCATGTTTGAGCTTGAAAACGAAGCAACTGTATAATTCCAGCAAGCAACTGGGAGCACCTATGACTTTACATCCCCTTACGTTTGAATTTCAACTTGAAAGTAATTGGTATTTTTGGTTAAAACTGTGTAATGTATTTGTATTACCAACATGTTTTGGGTAAACACTTAACCTATCATCAGGGGAGCAAAATGTAAGATAGAGAGCATATGTTGCAAATGGCAGAGAGGAGGAGGATGTATAAGAAAGATCAGAGAATTCAAGAAGTCGGGAAGTTTTACCTGTAGATATGGATCGTTACAAAGAAGAAAAAAGGGAAAAACAATTTAAATAGAGAGCCTATGTTGCAAATGGCAGGGAAGGAGGATGTATAATATGGATAAGGAGAACTCTCCAAACCTCGGCTTACCTCATGTGTCGCTTATGGGGCAGGGGCAGTGTGGGCACACCTGGAGGTTATAGTGGTAGCAGTCGGATAACACGACCCTGTGTCACACGAGTACAGGCCTGACTAGTTGCCGATTCCGCCAATCACTAAAAAAAAAAATATGGATAAGGAGAACTCAAGAACTGGAGAGTTTTTCTCTTGTGGTCTTATTTAAACATCCTCCTCCCCTGCCATTTTCAATATATGCTCTCTATCTTTCATTTTGCTTCACTAATGGGGAGTGAAGTATTCACCCGAAATACCTTGGGCATACAAATGAATTACACAGTTTAACCAAAAATACCAATGACAATATGTCTAGCTGTGAAAGCTTAGATTCTAAGAAATGAACTTCACGCTTGCAACATGTCTTGCCATTTTTCAGCTATTGTACAAAGGCTTAAAAACTAATCAATAGTATAATTCCAGCAAAACAGTTGAGGATTCACAGCAACTGCTCCAAATACAGAAAATTTTGCAGAGCTTCTAACAAACCCAAACCAAAGATGAATTAATAGAAACTGCTCCAAACGAAAAAAGACAGATTTTCTGACTGCCCCGAACCAAAGGAGGATTCACATTGGCATCTCCATATACAGAGAATAAAAAAGGTAATCACTTTTATGTTACTCTTAGATTTGAACAGCAAGTTTTGTGTCACAATTATAAATATAAAGCCACAACTTGGGCCATCTTCACAAAGTCTTTTATGTTTAGTGATTCATCTCCATGCTTTGTTGATGAATTCCCCTTAAGAACTTTTGGTGTGTGTTATTGCCGCAATGCATGTTTTGTGCAGCATTGAAACACATAAACTAGCATATAGGATAGAGGTATAGCATACCTTTTTCCACACATGCAAAAGTAAGACTAAGTTCTATCAACAAAAAGATTCGCATGGGGCAGACAGTTGAAACGGCTAAATAGAGAGATCTAACCTGCTGATGCACGCCTGCACTAGAACATGAACAGAGAATAGGTAAAAGAGGTGTGCTTCAAACCCAAGTCATGCCAACTACAGATCTATACTAACCATGTTTGAATAACGAAACAGAAATCACCTACCTAATCCCAGCCTTTGTTACCAAAAACGGGAAACATGAAATGGAACACGACACAAGGCTAGATGAGGCTAGATGGTTTCGGGGAATAAAAAACATGAACCCACCTCCCATCACAGTGAATATTATGAATGGGAATGGCAATGGAAACGAGATCAAAACGAGAGAATGGGGTTTCCTGGTCCGATTTCTGGCAAAATAGAGCCCATCCCTCAACTGTTAAAGTTCCGCTTCACAAAATTCAATACAAATCAACATAGAATGAAATATATATTTCAAAGAATTAAAAAGTTGACCAGTAGAAATTGACCCAACCTGAGACAAGGTTACTTTGTGCACCATCTAATTTTGGGGCTACTAAATCAGACCTATTAACACACCCATGGATCACACTAGCAGCGCAGTGATAACGAATTAAAAAATGTTTATATTCATGAATTTAGACCAAAAAGCTGCATATACCTCCTTATAAACCTTGAAAATAAACCAATACCAACACCCCCACCTCAATAAAAAACTAAAAACACCTAAATAATTAAACACTGAAAATAAATAAATACTAGGAAAACAGAAAAAGTAAAAAATGGAGAAAAAATATATAATATCAAATCGATAGAAACCAGTCCATCCAACACGCTGATTCGACATAGTCAAACCCAACCTAGCTCTGAAATCACATTAAAAAGAAAACCAAAAAAAATCTAATTATTTTCCACTTATTGAATTTTTTTCTGAGACATATTATTTCTGCCCGCTGGTAAACCAATCAATTTTCTTATTAAAGTTTTATCCTATAAGAGCTGAGAGCCAAGCAAATTGAAATACTAATAATCATAATAGCAATTGAAAAACATTAATTTATAGAAACCATGACAGGAAGGAGAACAAAACCACCTTCTAGAAATTGCAAGTTAAACAATGAGACTCTGAGCATCAATAAACCCAACAAAAATTAGAAGGAATTATTTTCAACTGACCTTGGGTGAAATGTTGAGCTGATAGACAAGGCCGATCTTCTTCTTGAGGTCCTGGGCAGCATCTGTGGCAAGGTGCTTCTTTGCCTGCTCCAACACAACAGCTGACTTGAGATTCGAACCTGCGCCCAAGCTCTCCTGAGATTCCCCCATCTCGACTGATCAAAGTGCAGCAAACCCTCCCGAGATTTGAAAATTCCGAGCTGCTAAGGACAATTTAGGTGCAATTATGCACAGAATTAGGTTGGGCTTTTAGAGCAAGCAACTACCCCTCTCACTTATTATTATTATGAAGTTTCCTTGGTACTCTAATTATAGAAATGGGTGTCAGCACTGTATGAATACAGGTAAAGGTTGATGTCATGAACACGCCGTGATCAGGTAGGGCGACCTATCCAAGATGATGAGATACCTTTTACACCTATGGAGGTGTTCTATAAATTCATGTTCATCCCTTGGACCCTCTGTTCT
>JASDQU010298560.1:0-14674 GCA_032191745.1 Picea mariana
TCAAAGCTAGAGCACAAGCGAGTTTCAACGAGAGTACTAGACCATCAACCACATCTTCACTATTCAGGTTATTATGGAGGCTCGACATCATGCTTTGAAATCTTTTTATTGTATTGTTGACTTTCAAAAGGATTTTGACTCCATCTTGAGAGAGGCACTATTTTGGAGGTTATGGGACACTGGAACTAATGAGACTCTCCTAACTGCCATCATGAGACTCTATAAGTCCATCATTGGTCATCTTCATATTGCTCATGGCCTTTTCAATTTAATTCGAAACACCATGGGAATCAAATAAGGTTTCCCTCTTTCTTCGACCCAATTTTAGGATCTTCACCAATGAGTTGGATTCTTTCTCAAGGAGCACATACAAGAGGGAGACAAATGCCTTCTACATCATGCTTTGATTTATTTGCTCTTAATTGTTGATGACTTGATCCTCTTTGTCTCATACCCTAAAGGGATTCAAAGGAAGATCAATGGCCTCTCCAGTTTTTGTGATCTTAAGCAGTTGGTGTTTAACCTTGATAAAACTATGGTGATGATCTTCAATGTGTCCAAGATCTCTCTATCAAATTACCACTTCCTCTTTTCAGGCACTGAAATTGAGATCACTGCGACTTACACATATTTGGGGTACAATTATCAAGCACTCCACAAGGTATACATTTCACTTACCTTTCTCAAGAGAATGTTTTCAGTTACACTTTCAAGACATCTCATCCAAGATGCAACTCTTGGAAATGATCGTCAGATATACTGTCGTTTATGATTATGAGATTTGGGGGCTTAACTCGCTATCATTTAACTTGGCTAGCACTGAGAGAGTCTCTTCAACCCAATTTTAGGATCTTCACCAAATGTGTCCAAGATCTCCCTATCAAATTACCACTTCCTCTTTTGAGGCATTGAGATTGAGATCACTACGACTTACACATATTTGGGGTACAATTATCAAGCACACGGTTTAGTTTGAGTCATGCTTCAACCCCATCTCCACAAGGTATACATTTCACTTACCTTTCTCAAGAGAATGTTTTCAATTACACTTTCAAGACATCTAATCCAAGATGCAACTCTTGGAAATGATCATTAGATATACTGTCATTTATGATTCTAAGATTTGGGGGCTTAGCTCGCTATCATCTAACTTGGCTAGCACTGAGAGAGTCTCTTCAACCCAATTTTAGGATCTTCACCAATGTGTTGGATTCTTTCTCAAGGAGCACATACAAGAGGGCGAAAAATGACTTCTACATCATGCCTTGATTTATTTGCTCTTAATTGTCGATGACTTGATCCTCTTTGCTTCATACCCTAAAGGGCTTCAAAGGAAGATCGATGGCCTCTCCAGTTTTTGTGATCTTAAGCAGTTGGTGTTTAACCTTGATAAAACTATGGTGATGATCTTCAATGTGTCCAAGATCTCTCTATCAAATTACCACTTCCTCTTTTCAGGCACTGAAATTGAGATCACTGCGACTTACACATATTTGGGGTACAATTATCAAGCACTCCACAAGGTATACATTTCACTTACCTTTCTCAAGAGAATGTTTTCAGTTACACTTTCAAGACATCTCATCCAAGATGCAACTCTTGGAAATGATCATCAGATATACTGTCGTTTATGATTATGAGATTTGGGAGCTTAACTTGCTATCATCTAACTTGGCTAGCACTGAGAGAGTCTCCAAACTCTCCCATTGCATTGTATGATCTGTTGCAAACAAACAGTTCCTTAGACCATCATTCAGGTAGAGTTTGGATCACATCCTTTGTGCCTTGAGGCCATCTTTGGATTCGTCTCCTTAGACCTGCCAACTATCTTGAATCCATAGAACTTTGTAGCATGTCCTATCATCTATTGACTTTGAGACAAGTTGTTATTAAAAATATGCATTGCATGTACATTGTAAACTTTCATATAATGAAAAATATCGTTTTTCTAAAATTTACTCTATTTTCGTATTTATTATTTCTCAAGTTTTTCAGAGTACAAATCAAAATCTTACTCTCTAGCCTTGTCAAGTCAGTCGTCAAATTCATTCCACCCCATTCCCTGTCACCCATTCGTTCAGTGTCCCAATGATGGACTAAGTTGAGCAATTCTTTTCATTAGACTAGCCTAAAACAAAGTCTCTTTTGAAGTTCTTTGCTAACACTTTGATACCTAAAACTTCATTTTAATGTGTAGAGGAGCATCAGATTCTGCTATACTTTAGGGATGAAGCATCTCAGAAAGGCAGTGTGTGTTCAGAGTCTATTAGTTATACTGATGACAGTAATAAGAATGAGTTTTATTAGCGATAGTAAGAAAGTCTTAGTAAATTTTTACCCTTCAAAAACACATAAGAGTAACTAAATCAGCATCCATGACATTTCATTCTCAACCTTAGTTACTATTCAAAATATAACATAATTTATCTTTCAACTCGCATTTCATGTGCATAAAGAAACTATGACCACAAATAGACTTTACAACAACCATTGTTGCAAATATTGTTTCAGGGAATATATAACCAAGGATCCAGAAAGAAACTTTCAAAAATATCAGAAAATATTGGCAAGAATAAACTAGGACCTGAAAAAATATGGAAAAACTCAGAACAACACCCCACAGCAATTGCACCCTAAGTTTGTGTGTCATGTATTCTTCCAACAAAGATTGTTTGTGACCTTCAATCTTGGGAAAGATTCTTATATAGACTTCGAAACATAAGACAAAATGAATTCAGTTTCTCCCTTAATAATTAATTTCTAAGATGTGAAGATGGACAAAATATAGGAATGACAAGAAAACAAACTTTGTTATAATCATCTCACCATAACTTCACGAGGATGGTGGATAATTAAAGATATCAAACTTCACAAAAAGATGACTACTTTTTTTATTGCAATAAGGTTCTTTTACACTTCCATTGTTAAAACAAGACTTTGAACTATCCTATGTAGTACCTGTACTAGGGTTGTATTGTGTCTGACTTGTATAAGCAATTATTTACATCTAATTTGAGTTCTCATGATTTTATGGACCTTATCTTAAACATCGATTAATTAAGAAAAAGCTATAATTATTTAACACATTAGTTTTGATACTATCCTGAAGGTAATGGATACAAAATCTACTTGGGAAGATGATACTCATAGATTTGCGCAGATGGACCAGTTATGAGTTGAGGGGCAAGAAAGACAGAGCCAATGCACCAAGAGGCCCTCCATTCATCAAACAACTCCATTTTGGACCTGATTGAACTTAACATGGTTAAACAACATAGCAGTGGTTCTCACTCCAGAAAACAAAACACTATATGCAGTTAAAGTAATCCAATAACAAATAGCCTTGAATGTAACCACTTTCATGTTGAGTTTTGTACCTTGGGAGGTGTTCCCCATGTGCTTATGACCTCCTTAGCACATGAGGGAAGGACATTACACTTTGTACCTCATACTTTTGTCTAATTTCACTTTGACTTTGTCTAAAAGTGAAATTTGGTCACTTTTGGCCTAAAGTGACTATTAATTCACAAAGGGGTGAATTTGGAGACATAAAGTTGACATAGGAAACTTAACCCAAAGTGGGTTTATGATTTATATATTCATGGGGAGATCTCAACCATCAATTTGATGGGAGATGAGATGATCTCAACCCTTGAATATCTAGGTTTCCTTTTGGATGTCGAAGAGGGGCGTAAAGGGTAAAGGAGGGCACATTTTTCATTGCTTGGTTTGCTCATTGTGAGAGGAGTTCTTATTGGATGGAGATGAGGTCATTTTTGTGAGGAGAGTTGATCTAGGGCGCTTGCTTTCATGGAGGGAGGCTTGCCTTGTATACCATAGCTTATTTACTGGAGAGGTTCTACTTCTGAGGAGGGTGCATTGCCAGATTGGGGCGCAATAGTTGTAGAGAGACTTCTAGCCATCAAACTGCAGTGAGATTGGTTGCAAAGGGTTGCCATTCAGCATAGCTTCATTGTTGTGGAGGGGTTTCCAGATCTGAGCTCACAGTTGGCAGTTGGAGTAGATTCAGTGGTTCTGGCAGTTTGCATGAGGGGCGCACCAGTCTGGGGTGCATTTGGTGATTTTGAGCTTGTATATCAACTCAGTTGGAGTTGCTATTGTATCAGGTTCTTTCATATATTGTGCTTACTATAACCTTTCTTCTGCTTTCCTCATATATACATACATATTCCAAACTGGTTTTCCCTGGGAGGTTTTATCCAGGGTCATGTTGACCAAAAATACATGTGTCTACAAATGCATGATTTAGTTTCTTAGATCTGTTCATATTCAGCAGTAAATGATGTTTAGGTGTGTTATGTTTATTTTGAGATGCATGTACTAATTTCTGGTGACAAAAATGACATGCTAGAGCACCAAAAATTGAGAACATAACCGTAACAAATCAGCAAGAAACTTTGGATTGTTTGCTGTTATAAAACAACAGAAAATACATAACCTGACAGTTGAAACTTAGAGCCTTTCTTTAGTCAAAGACAGACCAAGAAGGCAAGCTGATAGGACCTGGATTTTTCACATGGTATCAAAGCTTTGGTGGCTGAATTTTTGGACAGTTGGGACAGCATTTTGAGTGGCTATCATATACTTCTTTCTGGCAGATTTTTGAGGACAGCCATTGAGTCATTCAGTGGTTGTTAGAGGGCAAAATTTTTCAGAGGATTGTTGGGCAGTTTGGACACTTGTCATCAGTCTCTTTTCACACCTATGAAGTAGGAGTGAGGCTGATTTGACATGACCTCTTTTCACACCTATTTTTTTAGGAGTGAGGTCATAGTACACTTGTCTCTTTTCACACTTGTATTGACAGGAGTGAGACAGTGTTTTCCTTGGCAGAGTGAGCATCAGTTGGGCAGTACAGTTTGGCAGACATGTCATCATCTCAGATGCGAGTTGAGGACAGGTTAGAAAGGGCTAGAAATTGGTTGCCTTGGAAAGCGAGAATGGTCTTCGTCTTAGAGGACCTCGAGCTATGGGATATAGTTGAGGTAGTTTTTCCCCCCATTCCTGTCACTGCTCCCATCTTGGTAGTAGAGTTCAGGAAAAGGAACAACAAGGTGAAGAGGACCATTTTTGATGCAGTTCATGACCATATCATACCCCATTTGACAAGGAAGGATTGTGCATACGAGATGTGGGCATCTCTATACAAGTTGTATGAGAGCTCCAATGAGAACCAGCAGACGATTCTTCATGACAGACTCAGGGGCATTCGCATGCTCAAGGATGAGCTAGTAACTTCATTCCTTGGTTGCTTCACTCAGATCAGAGATGAGCTTGGAGTCATTGGTGAGGTTGTTGACCCTAACTCTTTGGTGAGGCAAGCTATGAATAGCTTCACCAAATGTGGAGTCCATTTGTACGTGGCATAGTTTCCAGGGAGGTCATGCCTACATGGAAGAGGATGTGGGATAACTTCGTCCAGGAGGAGATTCGGTTGGTAGCCGAGGCTTCTAGACAATGGCAGTAGCAGATTGGTCAGGGTGAGGAGGATCTTTCTCTTTGGACAAAGGGAAAGAAGAAGGCTGGTCGTGGGGGTTGGAAGGGTCCCAAGTTTGGGGCCCCACCATAGGGGAGTGGAGGAGGAGAGAGAATCAGTGATCAAGGCAGTGGTCAAAAGAGAGATATGAGCAAAGTGAAGTGCTTTGTTTGTAAGAAGTTTGAGCACTATGTTGGACAGTGCTCGAACATGAAGAAGAAGAAGGGTGGTACCGCAGCTATAGCAGAGGAGATTGACTTTCAGACACAGTTTCAGAGAGAGTGTCCTTTCCTCACTCGTTGCACTTCCATTGAGACGACACCCAGGATCTGGTATATTGATAGCAGGGCTTCAAGCCACATGACTGGATATCGAGAGAATTTTTTTGATCTCAGAGACACTGAGGTTAGGATTGAGATTTCTCTTGGAGATGACAGAGTAGTCACAATTGTAGGGGTTGGCAAATTTTTTTTTCAGAGAGATGGCTTGCCACCTATATCGTTCATGGACGTTCTTTATGTCCCTGGTGTTATCACTCCAAGAAAATCCTTAGGGTTGTAGGCTAAGGATGCTTGGTAACTTAGAAATAATGGTTTTTATTTGTTTGGGACAATGGGGTCTTCAATGATTTGTATAAGAAATTGCTCATCACACATCTAAAGATACAGTGCTTTCAGTAAACCATAACCAGATCCAATAATTGAAAGACAGGATTGAGAATACTATTCTTGATTTGCCAATACAAGTGAAAGTAGGGCCTAATACAAGACAGCAAGGAATCCTTTAATTTCAAGCCTATGAGTTCAACAAATAGGTAACAGTCTTTATGAACTAAAATAAACTGAAATTAAAGTACAGAGAATGAAAGATGAACAATTCTGGTATTGCAAATGAAAGGAAACTCCACTTTATTTCTGCAAAAAGAGTCTATACAATGGCATGAAATATCTCCCAGTTTGAACCCCTGTTTCATACCAAAAATAGGTATTTATAGCCTCTTACAAACAGTTTTACAGATCCTAAAAACATGGATCTGTATTTAATAAAAGTAATTCAAATCTAACTTGACAACTTGAAAATAAAGTCTTAACAACTAAACTTAGAACTCGAACTGTCTTCAATCTCCAAAATTCGCCATCTGCATCCTTCAGCTCCTGGGATCTGAAATGTAATGAAACATGGCAGGACAACTATCTTGACAGTTGGATCTCTCCAACGTTCATGGTCGATTTTGAGGAAGTTGTTTTGCATGTGGTTGCCAAAATTCTCTCGAACCTCTGATGCTGAGTCCTTTGCATGCGATCTGATAGTCCATTGATACTCTGGAACTCCTTCAAAACCTGTTCAAAATGATCTGTTCTGTCCTTGGCTTCAAAAAATACTTTTCCATCTTTCAACAGCTAACTCGTTTAATATTTCGCTGGTTAGCTATTGAAATTCGCCACTTTCAACAACTAACGGGTCATAAAATATCGCTTTGCACTGGTGAAAGCTCAGACTGCGCCCAAAACGAGTTTTCACCTTCAAAATTTTGATTCCGTCAAAACTCAGTGTGTTTCAACTTTCTCACCTTGCATATTAACAACGACTTGAGCAAGTACCTTCAAGTTTGGATGGGATTTTTGCCTTTGTTTTTGTTTCAATCTTTTTATCTGCCTTTTAAGTCGTTTGGCAAGCCACCATAGGCTATTGTAATCTTTGGTGAATTTTTTCTTTCTTTTCTTCTCTTTAACACTTTCCTGAGCCAATCTTTCAAACGCAGCATTGGTTTTGGCGAAGTTATTAGACAACTTCTTATACCTTTCTTTGATGACCCGTTCCAAAACCTCTTGCTTAGCAATGACCTCTTTCAGATGCTTGATTTTCTGAGATTTCTTTGACTTGGAGATTTTTGATGTTTCTCCTTCCTCTGTATGAGTGAAGGTCTCATAGTTTTGTGCAAATTCAATTGACTGCTCAGGGCTCTTAGTGACAAGGCATTGATCTTGTTGTTCTGATTCTGAGTCTGAATAGGGCAAGTTTAATATATTGGTTCTCTTCTCTATACTCTGCTTTGTAGGACGTTCTATGGTCTGCTCGAAGTTTAACCTTTTCTTCGACCTGCAGGGCTTCACTCCAGAAATTCTATTTTCTAGAGGTCCTGGCAGGGTCCTTCTTTTTCTTGAACTTCTTTGAGGAGAAGACTGTTTCTTTGAACCTTTCCCTGGTTCATTTGCAGGCTGAGTCTGTGTTTCAAAACCCTCCCAGAATAGAAAATGATCCCAGCTCCTTCCCTGCTGTTTCAATTCCTCCAGGATGATCAATTTTATGAGGCCGAAGTGGCACAGAGTACTTTTCATGCTCAAGGGTTGGGCCCTGATCTTCTTGCAAACCTTGTCAAACTCTTATGTAGGAAAAAAGGTAAATTGAGGGGAGCCTTGCCTGTGAAATGGTCCAGGAGTTTGAAGTGATACATCATGAGTTTATCATACCTGCCCTCCGAGGTAATGTAGAGTTGTATGGCTCTGAACAGCTCCTGCCATTCTTCTTCTAGATAGGAAACCAGCATACCCTTTTTCCATGCCTTGTGCCTGAACTCTTCTTTCAAATAAGCTCTGAAATCCAAATTTTTGGGAGCAGTGGTTTTGAACCAGCTATGACCCGTTCTTGGTAGGTTTGTTGTTGCAGCAATGGTATCTTCATCTACTCTAATTTTCATGGACCCAACATGAGCTTTGTTCCCATCGAAAATCTTGGCAAAAGCTTCTGTTGTAGACTGGTGGCAACCATTTTGCAACCTCTCAACGAACTCAATACACCCTGCGTTTGAAAAATTTTTCTGGACTTCGGGATGTGTCTGTAGAAAAGACAGGCTATCCAACTCTCTCTTGAGTAGAGAACCACTGTGTCTTCTCACAATTATGTAGTTCGAAAATCCCAACAATTCTGTATATAAACCCCTGCAACTACTATTCGAGCCAAGGTTCTATGTTGTTGAAAGCACTTCGGGGGTCGGCTCTGTTTTGAAACATTTGAAACTTTAACAGACCTCCATGAACAATATGTGATATGGAAACAACAATCTCATTTGATGTTGTCAGGCCAACAGTACAGCCTCTGTACCTAAGTTACTGGATTCAAAATTACCATCTCCGACGCCATGAGTGCGCAGCATGCGTCACTGAACCAGATCCGCATCATAATCCTATTTTGAAGTGCAAAACTGAATTTCCATCATTACCCACTTTCCTCAGCACATGATTTGGATTTTCATGACGTGGGATGATCATATCATTATTTGCCTTTGGATACGTGGATAACATGCACGTGATTCTTGCTTCCTCCAGCCAACGGCCGGTGGAAAATGCCCCTTAGCTGTTGATACTTACCACTTTCACCAGCGCATGATCCTGTGGAGAACCCCCTTTAGCTATTGAAAGTCTTCACTTTCCTCAGTGCATGACCTTTTAAGAACTGCTCCATATCTTCGGAAAGTCTTCACTTTCACCGGCGCATGACCTTGCAAAAACCGCTCCATAGCTACGGAAAGTCTTCACTTTCACCAGCGCACGACCCACGACACTGCTTCTTTGGATACTTTGGAATTGATCACTTTCACCAACACACAGACCTATGAGAGACGCTCCTTAGCTACTGAAAGTTGCCACTTTCCCCAGCTAAAACTCATCTTTTGGACACATGTTAGTTGTTGAAAGTGAATTATGAAAATTTTGAAAAGAAGACTTTTATTGGTCATATTATTTTCTAAGACCAAAAACCAAAACCTAAGTTTTGCAACTATAAAAACTCAAAAATGAATTGAGGAAACTACCGATAGCCATGCTATCCACCACAAAATGTGACCAAAGGGACGGGATCATTTTGGGAGCTAACATTTGGCTCCAACTGGGATGGGCATATCCCTGTGAGGTGACCAAGAACCTAGCTAGACTCAATAGCTTGATTACAACTTGAAACAGAAATTTGAAAAACAGTTTGCTAGTACCATTGGGCATGGAGTTATTGAATGATAGAAATAAAGAAAACAGAACTGAAAAATAAATATGTACAAGTAGAACCTGGCTTCAAAGGAAGCCTTATGAGAAATAGATCTTCAGGAAGCGCCCGTTGAAAGGGCCACCTGCTACTGCCTCACCTGAAAGAGTTTGGAGAACAAAGGTATTGTTCTGTTGCACCGCCGTTATGACAAAAGGACCTGTCCAGAGAGCCTCAAATTTCCCCTGTTTCCCCTTCTCCTGCCTGGCTGCATCCCACTTTAAGACCAAATCCCCTGTTTTGAAGACATCTGATTTGACTTTCTTGTCGAAAGTTTGCTTGATTCTTTCTTGATGAAATTCTGTTTTTTCCAAGAGTTGCTCTCTATCCTGATGTAGTTCTACCAAATTATGAATTCTCCTGGTCAAATCACTTGGTTCAGAATCAGTTTCTTGTAGGAACTTTGCAACCGGTAATGCAAGTTGAATAGGAAATATGGCCTCAGTACCATATACCAACTTGAAAGGAGATGTATCGATTGATTTCTTACATGTTACCCTGTCAGCCCACAAAGCAAACTTCAGTTTGGAATCCCATCCTCTGGCCTTATGTTCAAGCAGCTTCTTTATGATCCTGACTAAACTCTTGTTGGATGACTCAGCTAAGCCCTTCCCTTGCGGGTAGTAGGCTGTGGAATGTACCAGTTGAATTCCCAATTCTTCACACAATTTCACCAAGTATTTATCTTTGAATGCAGCAGCGTTATCATTGACCAATCTCTTGGGGCAGCCAAATCTAGCAAATATGTTTTCTTGAAGAAAATTTATGATGACAATATGATTGGCGTTCCGAGTGGGAATAGCCTCAATCCACTTTGTAAAGTAATCGGTGGCAACCAGGATCCACCGATGCTGACCACTAGAAGGAGGATGAATTTCACCTATGAAGTCCATGCCCCACTACTGGAAAGGCCCTGTGACCACTATAGGTTTGAGGGGAAGAGACTTCAGCTATTGTTTACCTTCGAATCGCTGACACTTGTCACAAGTTCTCACAAACTTATACACATATGAAAATAAGGATGGCCAGTGGTAACCAGATCTTAAGATTTTATGTGCGGTGGTTTTCCAATAGTGATGTCCTCCACATTCACTATTATGCAATTTAGTCATGATCTTAGCTGCTTCTTTCTGATTTACACACCTCAACAATAAACCTATGGGGTTTTTCCAGAACAACAAGTTGTCATTGATGCAGAAATTTATGGCCTTGAGGTTTAAAGCCTTTCTTTGAGTTTTCTTCAAATCTGATGGGACTGATAAAGTTTGCAGAAACTGAATAATATGACTGTACCATTTGCAATCAGCTAAGTGAGATGAGACCTACATTTTCTCACCTTATTTATCCTTTAAAGGATGATCATTTTCTGCATTAATACTCATCAGATTTATGTCAAGCAGCCTGCAATTTTCCTCTGCCAGAAGTTTGGCAAGGCCCTAACCTTTCACAAGTTTTTCTGGTTTGATTTCAACATCGAATTCAATCAATCTAGCTATCCATTTACTCCTTTTTCCATCAATGTCAGGCTGGACAAGAACATCTTTAACTGAACTGGAGGGAATGAAAGCTATTACCTTTGCCTGAAGAATGTAGACTCTAAAATCTTTCAATGACTTAACAAGTGCATATGCTTGTTTCTCCAACAATTTGTACTTTACCTCTACATCCCTCAAGACCTTACTGAAGAAGGCAACCGGCTGCTCCTGATCATCAGCATTTTTCTGCAAGAGTACCGCTGCGATTGTATCACTGGAAGCAAATGAAAAAATGTAAAATACCTTGGAGAAATCGAGGTTGATTAAAACAGGGCTGTTGTGATGGATTCCTTGATGGCATTGAATGAATGTCTGGATGCTTCAGTCCACTTTACTTCAGAGTCTTTTCTCAACATAACAGTGATATGCTTTGTGAGTTCAGCAAAATTTACTATAAACCTTCTGACAAAGTTAATAGTGCCGAGAAAAGACTAAATGTTCTTCTTTGATCTAGGAAGAGAAAGATTTTTAATTGCTTCTACCCTCTTTGGGTCAATCTTAACCCCATCAGCTGAAACAATATGCCCAAGCAATTTCCCGTCCTTAAGTGCAAAATTTGATTTTTTTGGGTTAAGAGAGATGCCATACCTTCGACATTTCAGAAATTTCCTTCTCAAGTGCTGCAAATGAAGTTCGTGGCTGCTTGAGAAAATAGTGATATCGTCAAGATAAATCAAGACAAATTTATCTTTCTCTCCAATGAAAGCAATTTCCATTGCCCTTTGAAATGTCGCTCCTGCATTCATCAATCCAAAGGGCATCTTCTCGTACATAAATGTACCCCACGGAGTGGTAAAGGAAGTCTTTTCTTTGTCTTCCGGATGGACAACAATCTGATTGTATCCGAAAAACCCATCAATAAAGGACATTACCTTCGATCCTGACACCTTCTGCAAAATATGCTCCATTTTAGGCATAGGGTAGTTGTCTTTCCTAGAACAGTTATTCAAATTTATGAAGTTGACACAGATTTTGATCTCTCCATTCTTCTTCCTAACTGGCACAAGATTCGCAATCCATTATGAATACCTGAGAGGAATGATAATGCGGTCATCCAACAGTTTCTTAATTTCTCTTTCCATTGTAGGCAGCAACAAAGGGTTGAAGGATGTAATCTTCTTCCTGAATGGTTTGGTGTCTTTATTCAAGGGAATCTTATGCTGAATCACTTCTGTGTCAAAGGTCTTCAAATCATCATACTGCCAAGCAAAGATGTCTGCAAATTCCTTTAGCAATTCTCCATAATCATCCCTTGGTTTTTCAGTCAAATGTGAGGCTAAGTTAACATGTTTAGGATCTTTCTCACTAGCCACATTATACTACAAAACCTCTGAGTCTTTCTCCCCACTTTGCAATTTGACAACCACATCATTGTTATCGAACAGCCTTTCCAACAGGACCAAACCTTTAGGAATTTTGTTGGTGGACAGCTGAACTATTTCATGTGCTGCGATTTTTCTCTTGAGCTTTGGCTCCTCAATTTCATTGTCATGTTCATTCTTCTGATCGATCTGCAGATCTGCAAACTCATCTATCACTGCAAGGAATCTAGTGAGTTTAGCATCCTCTTCAAAAAACTTCCAAGATTTTACATTATCAGGGAGCAAGGGCCTATATTTAACTTGAATTTCGTAAGTTAATTTATGAGGCAGAGGGGGTATAAATGCACAAGCAGACACAGCCAATGAATCAGCCAATTCATTCATTGCTCTAGGTACAAATGCAATTTTGAAATCTGTAAAATTTTGAATTGCCTTCAACACTTCATCTCTGTATGCCTTCAGCCTGACATGCTTGGCTTGAAAGGACTTATTCACCTGCTGAATAATCAAATCTGCATCTCCAAACACCTGCAATTTTTTAATGCCCTTCTCCTTGGCTGCATTCAGTCCCAAAAGTAATGCCTCATACTCAGCAATGTTATTAGTCACTTTAAAATCGAGTTTGAAGGACAAATGAGAAGTTTTCTTAGAAGGAGAAATGAATACCACTGTTGCTCCAGCTGACTCCTTAGTGCAAGCACCATCAAAGAACATGGTCCAAAGGTCTTCTTCCACTGTCTCTGTGGGCTGAACTGTGATCTGATCTGTAGGCTTTCTGAGCAGCAATGTATCAGGCAATGAATCATCAACTTGCAAAATACAAGATCCCATACCTGTGTCAACCGAATAGATAGGATGATTGGATGGATTCTTCTCGTCACTGATTACATATGCCAACTGATATTCCCTGTAAAGCCTTCTGTTCACCCCTCCAAAAATAGGGATAGTAGCGTAGGATATATCCATTTGAAGAGTGCCACCTAGTCTCTCCATCCACGATCTTGATAATAGACATCCAAATTTAGGAGGTATGTTAGCCACCACTATATCCATCACCATTGTCTTCATTGATGATTGGGTCAAGGTTACAGCTAAATCCTTAATCATCCCAAGGCATTTGACTTTTCGAGAATCAAAGGAGAAAAGGTCATGATAAGACTTGGTGATCTCCAGCCCAAGCTCATCCATGACAGCCTTTGGCATCAAATTGTGCGAAGCACCGGAGTCCAACAAACAATTATGCAGAGTTTTCTCATGAATATTTAAGGAGATGTAAAAGGGAGGACAGCTATCATCTCTGTCTTCTATCATTTGGCCCAGGGTGATGGTTGGCTTATCATCATAAATGTTGAGGATATCAGCAGAAAGGGATACAGATTGGGGGTCTAGAGTTTTGAGGATATCCCTTTTAAACATCTCATTTTTCATCAGCTCAACTAGAGGAATAGGAATCTTAATCTTTTGTATTTCAACCTCAAAATTAAAATAATATGGAACCTTATCAGCAGCCTTATCAGAAACCTTTACCTGATTTGAAGGGGCTTCCTGATTTCTTTGTTGTTCGACAGGGGGCTGACTTTCTGAAGTTTGATGGTTGACAGGGGCAGCAGTCTTCTTGGGAGGAGCTGATGCTTTCACCTTTGAAGAATTTGCTTGCTGATCTTCTGATGTCTGATCCATTTTCTTAATAGGGGCAGCAGGCTTTTCAGGAGAGGCTAGTGCATCTTGTTGAGCAGCATTATATTTGGATCATAGGTTATATCTATTTTTATCTTCTGCTGTGAAAATTCCATCACCAAGAAGATCATCTTCTGTCTGTTCAGTCATTAATGATTCCTCATAATCTTGTTGTGTTAGATAAGACTTCCCTCTCTCTTCTCCAACACAATGAATGTCACCTTTTGCATCTTCTTGATCTTCACCATTGTCATCGTCCATCACAACATTCTGAAGAGGGACCTTTATCCTCTGATCTTCATTAGAGTTCTTTTCTCTTTGCAAGATCTAAGTTGGTTGATTATTCCTTCTGAAGCTGTTGGGATTTAGATTAGGATTTATGCCTGCAGGATCATAAGTGCTTCTACCTTTCACAGGCTGTTTATTTTCGATCTTGAGCTTAGATATCTCAGAGGTTAGAGACTCTAACATTTTGGCCATTTTATCAAGTTTTGGATCAGCATGTGATGAAGATGAGGATTCATTCTTTGATCTTCTCCTATCAGATTCTCCTTTCCGCTTCTGGGAGGCTAGAATGTTTGATTCCACCTCAAGGGAAGCATCTTGCA
>JASDQU010298561.1:0-13340 GCA_032191745.1 Picea mariana
CTTGACCCACTTTCCTTATTTTAGGGTTGGGTCCACTTCTAATTTCTCCATTAAATTTATTATTGAAATAATTTATTTTGTATTCACTTTGAATTATAATACACTCATCACTTCACTTTATTATTTACCTTTTAAAATCTCTTAAACCACTTTGATTACTTTGACCTTTTGGGGCCTCTAGATGACATATGAGGGTCCTTCAACTTCGTAAGGCCATAACTCTCAAACCGTGAGGAGTTATGTGACTTTATACATACCACCAGAAATGGCATGACATGTACTATCCATATATAATAGTATTATCTGAAAATATATCATAACTCATACCGTTACCCATCAAACAAACTTGGGTCCATTAGCCAAACCTGGGGTCTCCAACTTCTCATGGCCATAACTCTCTAACCATGAGGAATTATGTGACGTTCCACATACCACCGGAAATGAAATGACAAGCACTATCCATCTAGGATATTTTCCTTGACAAAATCACTTTCCTTCATCTCATTTCTAAACAATTAAAAATGGGTTCTCTTACTCCACAAAGCGTCTTCCCATGAGGGATTTCACCATAAGGGGGCCACTTTGGAGTTCATCCATATTTACTTCTTATCAATAATGAAAAAACAATAATGAGTCATATTTACATCAAAAACATTTGGGCCCATTACCCAAACCTTTGTGCTACGGGTCTTTCTTCAAGGGTTGACATCAATGACAACCAACCTTAATCAACACATGGACCCTGAGATATGGCCTAGGATATATCAAACAATGTGATCATATCATACCTGACTGTCGATTTAATAATCCTTTGCCTCCATCCATGCAAAGACCATCTATTGAAGAAATTCATAAATTCCATTCAGTTATGAGGGGATGTTCTAAGAACACCATTGAAGAAGCATGGATCAATAAAATGTTTAACTGAGATCTGTTCACCCATCCTGAATCATCTGAATTTAATCTTTCCACTTTAGACGAAGAAAAGTCTAGTTTGTCACAAGACTGGCAAACATATATTTCAGAAAATGACATCTAGATTTCTTTTTATGAATGGAAAAGAAAATCCCAAAATCCTACAGTCTAGATGATGGAAGGAGGGAAAGAAATATCTACCCGCCATGAATGGAAAAACCTAGAAGGAAAAACTGTCGAATCCACATCAATGTTTCCACCTTTTAAAGGTATCATTCTTGAAGACAGTAATAGACAAGTCAAAGCTATACCTCTAATGTTAGCTGATGAAGCCACCCAACTCTCGGGTATAGAAAAAAGAGTCCAATCCATATCAGAACAAGTAAATTGGACAAATACTGCTCGTAGAGGTATGGACACACACACATTTGTTACCAATGATTATGCCAGAAAAGGGCATATTAGAGACCTACAGGTCTCTACAAACACACTAGCTCAATCTGTAAATTAGATGAATGAGAGAGTTGCAGACATTTATGATCAAGTTGGGAAAACTCAAAACATAGTGATGCAAAAAAATGAGGATTCTGCAAAAAATCATGAAGAACTGATGGAAGGATTGGGAGAAGCCTTCTCAATCATGGGAAAAACTCTATTAGAGATCAAACAAAAGGACACTACTCCTGACAAACCAATTCCCCAATCTTTTATTCTCCCTCACTCTCTGATTTCTACTGTTTCCCTTGTATATAAGCTCGAAGAAAAGTCAAACGAGAAGAAATTTTCAATCCATTTTCCAAAAGAAGAACCAAATCCCTCTTGCTCTTCCACAAACCTTAATCTGTCTCTAGTTTCTGTCCAAAGACCTTCATATGAAAATATCCCACACCAGATGAAGAGACCACCTGCACCTGATCTTCTATGTAAAGGAAAGATGCCTGAAGCCCAAACATTTGCAGAAGATTGGTTCCCTGAATGGAACATAGATGGTCTATCAGTAGGACAAGTCCGACAACTATTGGACAGAATGTATGTCTCCTATAAAATTATGTGCATGAAAGGCAAAAGTGAGATAGAAGCATGCAAATCCTTAATCCAATGCTTCACAGGAACGTTAAGCAAATGGTGGGAAGTCATCTCCTCACGTATTATGATAACAAAAATGGAAGCAGAGGTATTAAGGGATGAACAAGGAGATGTTGTCTAACATCTAAATGGAACTCCTCAGAATAATATGATAGGAGCTCTCACCACACTAATTTTGGAGCATTGGTGTGGTACTGAGGAAGAATTGGCTGACAAACACGAAATGATATTGATGAATGTCAAATGCAGAAAAATATCAGAATATGAAGAATTCCACAAAGAATGGGCGTAAAGAATATTTGAAGTAAAAGACAACCAAAATCTTTTATGGAAGCAAGTCTACCTTGCAATTATCCCGAGTAAGTTTGTAGAATATCTCAAAATGCAAGAGGTATTCAAATTACCCTATGAGATGTATACCTGGGGAGAAATTTATTGTCTCATCACTAAAGCCCTAATTGGACTATGTATAAACATGAAAGTCCACAAGTCTATCCAAAAATTGTCTCACCTACCGGATAGCAAGTCTGTTTGTGAGAAATATGGCCTATATCTCACAGATCCCACCAAAAGAAGGACAAATAAATTTAGGGCATTCAAAGAGCAGAAACCTTCAAACCGAGGCAGATATAGACAAAAAACTCACTATTATGAGCCTGAAGACATTAAGCTAAAAACACATTCTAGCAAAGCAAGGCAACAAGTGCAATGTTGTCTTTGTGGTAAAACTAGACACATAGCAAGTTCTTGTCCAGAGGGAAAAAACTCAAGAATATCTAAAGGAAAAATATTGGAACAAAGGGCCAAAGAAGCACATCAAAAAGCTAGTACAGAAACAACACAACAACTAGCACACAGGGTTCACTGCAATAGATGTGGAGAAAATGACCACTTAACAAATCAATGCCCACAGCATCCTTTTGTCAAAAGAGAAGAAGCCCATCTACTTCATGAAGGATGTTGTTCTGAATCCACATAAACTTAAGACTTTGAATTTAACTGAGCTGATGAAAAAAATCTTCTAAATTATCAGTGTAAGTGTAATAATCCGAATTTTTGTTCTTGCAGAGATTCTTCTAAATCAGATTTTGTATCTAGCCCCCGAAGGCACAAAGAAAAAATAAAGATATGCATGTACCATAGCACTGGAGATCAAGATGCCCAAATGCTAGCTTAAATAAAAGCCTTGCCAGAAGGGGATATGGAAAAATCTTTACTCGAATCCTTTTTGAAAACTATGACAGTAGGACAGAAGCAAAGCAATCCAGAATCTTCCCACAAAGAAGGGATTAAGCCGTTGTTTCTAGAGGCTTCATTTGAAAGAAATACCAAGTCTTTCATTAAGCACAACAAGGAAACCAAGTTGCAGCATCCTTCACTCACAAACCTGGAAAAAGAAGTGTTTTATCTAAAGAAGGAAGTTGTTGAACTCAAGATAAAGATGAAACAATATGAAGAGGTTTATGAAGATTCATATAAAGTTGATTCATGGGAAAGGCAAGAAATAAAAGCCTTAAAAGACCAGGTGGAATCTCTTCCTCCACTACTAGAAGATGTACCAATTGAACCAGAGAGACATCCCCATGACTCAACCCATTTGAAAGGATTAAATGCTATGAAAATCTTGCCTATCCAATTTCAAAAGTATCATGTGAAGATAAATTTAGAGATAAACACATAAATGTTTTATTTAAATACTTTGCTTGATATTGGATCAGATATGAACATCCTCAACAAAAATTTGATCCCTTGTAAATATTGGCTCCCTAGCAATTATTCTGCCATTGGACTAGGGAATGTTTCTACAGATTTTGATTTTGAACTTCCCAAAGGTGTTTTATGGTTTGACCAGTATGCTTTAGGAATGAAGTTTCTCTTGGCAGATCTTCCTGTAGACTGTATTTCGGGAACTCCTTTTCTTGCTGCTGTTGAACCTCATAGACCTGCCAGGACAGCTCAAGGCCACCCAGCCTATTCCATCACGATTCCAAGCATAACAAAAGGTTATCCACCTGTTAAAAAGATACTTTCTTTCATTCCAAAGCCGCAGTCAAATATTGTGTTTTGTTCAAGTGAACCTAAGAGTCTGGTCATTATCAATACATGGGATGATCTAAACAATAGGCCAATGACATAACAAGTTAATGACAATCTTGACTGGGAAACTTATTCCCAAAACTGGGTTCCTCATTGGGAGTTAAAATGGTCTGATGGAATTGAATTTGGTCTACCTGGATTCTCTTCTAACACGAGCATTCATGTAATACCTCCTCAACATCTTATAGGCAGAATGCATCAAGCTTCTACTCTTGCTGCTCAAGAAAAACTAATTGAAATGGGAGATATCACCAGACTAAGATCTACATTCATAAGGTGGTTCTATCAAGATTCTCAACAATGGCAAGAGACTCCAGATCACTCTTATTTTATGATAAATCGAATGAGAGCATTGTAGTCTTGGCCCCAGCAAGATCCTTCTCAGCTTTTTCATCATATAAATTACCATCAGTATCAAGCCATGTGGGATCATATATGCTTATGGAGTGACAGGTATAAATATTATTATTACATGATAAAGTTTTCTAATCACTTTAGATCAAATACCAACCCTGAACCAGCCTGGATTGAGACTTGGTGGAAAAAATTTGGGTTAAACCCAAGTGCAATACATCCAGATGTATTGAATGTTGAACAAATGTTTCATCATTTAAATCTTTCTGATAATGTTCATCGGATTAATCAGATCTCAAGCATTGGGTATATGACAAACTTCATAAATGAGAAGCATCCTTGGGTTATCCGAACAAAGTATGTTCTCCAACAAGAAGAAGACAACAATGAAGATCCAATGATGTACAGGGAGGTCTATACTCAGCACTGGGACCCATATCGTTTCAATCACTTTCATGATCAACCAGTGGAATAAAATGGTGGAACCCATCCACGTTCATGTCTTACTGGCCGACAGTGGTGCAAGTCCTTTCATGTCTTACTGACCGACAGTGTTGTCAATCCATTTTCGTGGATTTCTGTCATAAATCTCCACTTTGTAATGTTTCAAATAAAAACATCTTAGAAACCTAGAGCACTTCTCTAGCTTTTGGCGTGGTTTGACCTACATTTCTAAGATTCCTTAGATACGTGGAAAGTAGATTTGAAATTTGGTCAGAAGGTTCTTGCATGATCGCTCTGCCAAATCTTAAAAGTAGATCTGATTCCAAGAGAATAGTAAAATGTCATGTCTAAGAAATGATTCTCTTTTTCGAAATTTTGTATATAAGGAGACGAGAGGTTCATTTGAAAGGGGGGTCGATTTGATTCTATAAGTTCTAGTCTTCTAAGCTCCCTCTCTATGAGCTTTGCATCTTTCATATAGGTTGCTTTGATAAGCCTGCGTGATTCTGGCTCAGCCAGCATGAACCTAAAGTGGCAGAAGCATTTAGTTTTAGTCTGTCTGTGTGTCTATTGTGAGAAAAGAGCAATCTGTGCTCAAAGTCTGTATATCTAGCCACTCTGGCTCTTTTAATATAAATTAGCTTCCGCATTTTATCTTTGAAAATTGTCTATTATCTTTTCTCTGTTTTACGCTTTATCTGTTTGCCTACTATTGCGATTGTCTGGAGTTCACTGGAGAGATTTATGAAAGTTCAGTGAGGAGATTACCGAAAGTTCACTTAGGTCCTAAATAGAATCTGTGGTAAGTCCCACTAGGCAGGTGGCTGCTAAGGGCAATTAGGCGTTGGACGGTTTGAAGGTTCATGCTGGGATCTTTCTTGGGTTCACATAGGAGGTTTTTTGGGTTCACACTGAGATCGCAAAGGGAAGCAGTCGACAAAGGCAGAAGTCTGAGACAATTTTTATTCAAGCTTCATTTTGCACGGGAGGAAGCCTCTGAGATACAAGTGGTATCAAAGCCAACCACACTTTCAACCTGGGTATGATAACAAACTTCTCACTTTGTTATTTGTTTTATTTTCTATAAGAATTAATCTCGAAAGCCATATCAAGAGTCTTGGGCCTTTGAAATACAAGTTTTCCACTCTTGCAACTTTCTGAAAGCCGTATCAGAAGTCTCGGGCCTTTGAAAGACAAGGTTTCCACTTCTGCGACTTTCTAAGTTTTAACTATTTATTTCCTGAGTAGTCGACCAAGAGCTTATTCAACATTCTTTCACTCCGGTGCAAAGAACTAGAATTAAACGCCCTTCTTTTCTGTGCAGTAATAGTTATTACTTTCATCATGGATCAATCTATGTTTTTTTGTAACAATCAGAATGCTAAAGATCTTAGTACTTCAAGTTCAGAATCTCTATTCTGTCTCATGATTCACTATATGCCTACTATAGAGACATTAGATCCTCGACTCCAAGTCATTTACAAAGGAATGAGACCACCAGGGACCCCAAGATATGGCCTAGGATATATAAAACAATGTGATCATATCATACTTGACTGCTGATTTAATAATCCTCTACCTCCATCCATGTAAAGGCCATCTATTGAAGAAATTTGTAAATTCCATTCAGTTATGATGGGATGTTCTAAGAACACCATTGAAGAAGCATGGATCAAGAAAATGCTTAACTGGGATCTGTTCACCCATCCTGAATCATCTGAATTTAATCTTTCCACTTTAGACGAAGAAAAGTCTAGTTTGTCACAAAACTGGAAAACATATATTTTAGAAAACGACATCTGAATTTCTTTTTATAAATGGAAAATAAAATCCCAAAATCCTACAGTCCAGATGATGGAAGGAGGGAAAGAAATATCTGTCCTCCATGAATGGAAAAACCTGGAAGGAAAAACTGTCGAATCCACATCAACTTTTCCACCTTTTAAAGGTATCATTCTTGAAGATAGTAATAGAAAAGTCAAAGCTATACCTCTAATGTTAGCTGATGAAGCCACCCAACTCTCAGGTGTAGAAAAAAGAGTCCAATCCATATCAGAACAAGTAAATTGGACAAAGACTACTCTTAGAGGTATGGCCACACACACATTTGTTACCAATGATTATGCCAGAAAAGGGCATATTAGAGGCCTACAGGTCTCTACAAACACAATAGCTCAATCTGTAAATCAGATGAATGACAGAGTTGCAGACATTTATGATCGAGTTGGGAAAACTCAAAACATAGTGATGAAAAAAACTGAGGATTCTGCAATAAACCATGAAGAACTGATGGAAGGATTGGGAGAAGCCTTCTCAATCATGGGAAAAACTCTATTAGAGATCAAACAAAAGGACACTACTCCTGACAAACCAATTCCCCAATCTTTTATTCTCCCTCACTCTCCGATTTCTATTGTTTCCCCTGTATATAAGCCCGAAGAAAAGTCAAACGAGAAGAAATTCCCAATCCATTTTCCAAAAGAAGAACCAAATCCCTCTTCCTCTTCCACAAACCCTAATCTGTCTCTAGTTTCTGTCCAAATACCTTCATATGAAAATATCCCACACCACATGAAGAGACCACCTGCACCTGATCTTCTAGGTAAAGGAAAGATGCCTGAAGCCCAAACATTTGCAGAAGATTGGTTCCCTGAATGGAACATAGATGGTCTATCAGTAGGACAAGTTCGACAACTATTGGATAGAATGTATGTCTCCTATAAAATTATGTGCATGAAAGGCAAAAGTGAGGCAGAAGCATGCAAATCCTTAATCCAATGCTTCACAAGAGCATTAAGCAAATAGTGGGAAGTCATCTCCTCACCTATTATGATAACAAAAATGGAAGTAGAGGTATTAAGGGATGAACAAGGAGATGTTGTCTACCATCTAAATGGAACTCCTCAAAATAATATGATAGGAGCTCTCACCACACTAATTTTGGAGCATTGGTGTGGTACTGAGGAAGAATTGGCTGACAAACACGAAATGATATTGATGAATGTCAAATGCAGAAAAATTTCAGAATATGAAGAATTCCACAAAGAATGGACGCAAAGAATATTTGAAGTAAAACACAGCCAAAATATTTTATGGAAGCAAGTCTACCTTGCAGCTATCCCGAGTGAGTTTGTCGAATATCTCAAAATGCAAGAGGTATTCAAATTACCCTATGAGATGTATACCTGGGGAGAAATTTATTCTCTCATCACTAAATCCCTAATTGGACTATGTATAAACATGAAAGTCCATAAGTCTATCCAAAAATTGTCTCACCTACCGGATAACAAGTCTATTTGTGAGAAATATGGCCTATATCTCACAGATCCCACCGAAAGAAGGAAAAATAAATTTAGTAAATCAAAGAGCAGAAACCTTCAAATCGAGACAGATATAGACAAAACACTCACTATTATGAGCCTGAAGACATTAAGCTAAAAGCACATTCCAGCCAAGCAAGGCAACAAGTGCAATGTTGGATTTGTGGTAAAATTGGACACATAGCAAGTTCTTGTCCAGTGGGAAAAAGCTCAAGAATATCTAAAGGAAAAATGTTGGAACAAAGGGCCAACGAAGCACATCAAAAAGCTAGTACAAAAATAACACAACAACTAGCACACAAGGTTCACTGCAACAGATGTGGAGCAAATGACCACTTAAAAAATCAATGCCCACATCATCCTTTTGTCAAAAGAGAAGAAGTCCATCTAATTCATGAAGGATGTTGTTCTAAATCCACAGAAACTTCAGACTTTGAATTTAGCTCAGCCGATGAAGAAATTCTTCTAAATTATCAGTGTAAGTGTAATAATCTAAATTTTTGTTCTTAAGAATATTCTTCCGAATCGGATTTTGTATCCAGCTACCGAAGGCACAGAGAAAAAATATAGATATGCATGTACCATAGAATTGGAGATCAAGATGCCCAAATGCTAGCTCACATAAAAGCCTTGCCAGAAGGGGATATGAAAAAATCTTTACTTGAATCTTTTTTGAAAACTATGACAACAGGACAGAAGCAAAGAAATCCAGAATATTCCCACAAAGAAGGGATTAAGCCGTTGTTTCTAGAGGCTTCATTTGAAAGAAATACCAAGTCTTTCATTAAGCACAATAATGAAACCAAGTTGCAACATCCTTCACTCACAGACTTGGCAAAAGAAGTGTTTTATCTAAAGAACAAAGTTGTTGAACTCAAGCTAAAGATGAAGCAATATGAAAAGGTTTTTGAAGATTCATATAAAGTTGATTCATGGGCAAGGCAAGAAATAAAATCCTTAAAAGGCCAGGTGGAATCTCTTCCTCCACCACTAGAAGATGTACCAATTGAACCGGAGAGACATCCTCATGACTCAACCCATTTGAAAGGATTAAATGCTATGAAAATCTTGCCTATCCAATTTCAAAAGTATCATGTCAAGATAAATTTAGAGATAAACACATACATGTTTTATTTAAATGCTTTTGTTGATACCGGATCAGATAAAAACCTCCTCAACAAAAATTTGATCCCTTGTAAATATTGGCTCCCTAGCAATTATTCTGCCATTGGACTAGGGAATGTTTCTATAGATTTTGATTTTGAACTTCCCAACGGTGTTTTATGGTTTGACCAGTATGCTTTAGGAATGAAGTTTCTCTTGGCAGATCTTCCTGTAGACTGTATTTTGGGAACTCCTTTTCTTTCTCTTGTTGAACCTCATGGATCTGCTAGGTCAACTCAAGGCCACCTAGCCTATTCCATCATGATTCCAAGCATAACAAAAGGTTATCCACCTGTTAAAAAGATACTTGCTTTCATTTCAAAGCCACAGTCAAATATTGTGTTTTGTTCAAGCCAACCTAAGAGTCTGGTCATTATCAATACATGGGATGATATAAACAATAGGCCAGTGACAGAACATGTTGATGACAATCTTGACTGGGAAACTTATTCTCAAAACTGGGCTCCTCATTGGGAGTTAAGATGGTCTGAAGGAATTGAATTTGGTTTGCTTGGATTCTCTTCTAACACGAGCATTCATGTAATACCTCCTCAACATCTTATAGGCATAATGCATCAAGCTTCTACTCTTGCTGCTCGAGAAAAACTAATAGAAATGGGAGATATCACCAGACTAAGATCTAGATTCAGAAGGTGGTTTTGTCAAAATTCTCAACAATGGCGAGAGACTCCAGATCATTCCTATTTTATGATAAATTGAATGAGAGCATTGCAGTCTTGGTCCCAACACGATCCTTCTCAGCTTTTTCATCAAATAAATTACCATTAGTATCAAGCCATGTGGGATCATATATGCTTATGGAGTGACAGGTATAAATATTATTATTGCATGATAAACTTTTCTAGTCACTTCAGATCAAATACCAACCCTGAACCAGCCTGGCTTGAGACTTGGTGGCAAAAATTTGGGTTAAACCCAAGTGAAATACATCCATATGTATTGAATGTTGAACAAATGTTTCATTATTTAAATCTTTCTGATAATGTTCATTGGCTTAATCAGATATCAAGCATTGGGTATATGACAAACTTCATAAATGAGAAGCATCCTTGGGTTATCCGAACAAAGTATGTTCTCCAACAAGAAGAAGACAACAATAAAGATCCAATGATGTACAGGGAGGTCTATACTCAGCACTGGGACCCATATCATTTCAATCACTTTCATGATCAACCAGTGGAATAAAATGGTGGAACCCATCCACTTTCATGTCTTACTGGCTGACAGTGGTGCCAGTCCTTTCATGTCTTACTGGCTGACAGTGGTGTCAGTCAGTTTTCGTGGATTTCCATCATAAATCTCCACTTTGTAATGTTTCAAATAAAAACACCTTAGAAACCTAGATCACTTCTTTAGCTTTTGGCGTGGTTTGCCCCGCATTTCTAAGATTCCTTAGATTCGTGCAAAGTAGATTTGAAATTTGGTCGGAAGGTTCTTGCATGATCACTCCGCCAAATCTTAAAAGTAGATCTGATTCCAAGAGAATAGTAAAATGTCTTGTCTAAGAAATGATTCTCTTCTTCAAAATTTTGTATATAAGGAGATGAGAGGTTCATTTGAAAGGGGGGTCGATTTGAGTCTATAAGTCCGAGTCTTCTAAGCTCCCTCTCTTTGAGCTTTGCGTCTTTCATATAGGTTGCTTTGATAAGACTGTGTGATTCTGGCTCGGCCAGCACAGACCTAAAGTGGATGAGTACACAGACCTTTTATGTGTACTGTCCGAGATATGACACATAATAAGTTCACTGATTCCTTAATAGGAGGCATTGTCGCTCCTTTATCCAATGGCCCTGTATATTTTGATTGTTTTCCAAACTTCTCTGTATATACCTTTGATGAAAACCTTGCAGATATTCTTAAACTCTAGATTCGTACCACTAGATTTGATATGTGCCATACCAGGGCAACCATTTCCATCCAAACCAGAGGATGTTTTAAGCATACAAATACTTTGTATCCTGCAGTAATGAATGCTCTTAGTCAGACCTCTAAATCTAGTACTTTGGTTATTACTGACCCTCTAAATCAAAAAATGGAATACCGGACTATTAAATGGGAAAATCTCTCCTTTCCCGCAAATTGGATCATTGGTACTCCTCAAGTTCTAGTACCACGATCTATAACCTCTGCAAATATCCAAGAATCATMTTCCTCTACAATCATCTCTTTCCCTACTCCTCAACGTTCATACCTCAAAGATGATTTCCCTTCTGTTTCTTCTGTATCAACTCCATCCTTATGTTTGCATCCTTCGCTCCAACCCCTTGCTTCCTCATTAGGACAAGTACCTTACTCTGTTCAGTGTTTAGATTGTGCTAAATTAGTAACACTCTCAACACTACCCACTCACACAGAGAATGAACAAATCCATCTTGAACATAGACATCATAATCCTAGGACAAATCTTCCTCCTACATGTATAAATATTATTATTGCATGATAAATTTTTCTAGTCACTTCAGATCAAATACCAACCCTGAACCAGCTTGGCTTGAGACTTGGTGGCAAAAATTTGGGTTAAACCCAAGTGAAATACATCTAGATGTATTGAATGTTGAACAAATGTTTCATTATTTAAATCTTTCTGATAATGTTCATTGGCTTAATCAGATCTCAAGCATTGGATATATGACAAACTTCATAAATGAGAAGCATCCTTGGGTTATCTGAACAAAGTATGTTCTCCAACAAGAAGAAGACAACAATGAAGATCCAATGATGTACAGGGAGGTCTATACTCAGCACTGGGACCCATATCATTTTAATCACTTCCATGATCAACCAGTGGAATAAAATGGTGGAACCCATCCACTTTCATGTCTTACTGGCTGACAGTGGTGCCAGTCCTTTCATGTCTTACTGGATGACAGTGGTGTCAGTCAGTTTTCATGGATTTCCATCATAAATCTCCACTTTGTAATGTTTCAAATAAAAACACCTTAGAAACCTAGATCACTTCTTTAGCTTTTGGCGTGGTTTGCCCCGCATTTCTAAGATTCCTTAGATTTGTGCAAAGTAGATTTGAAATTTGGTCGGAAGGTTCTTGCATGATCACTCCGCCAAATCTTAAAAGTAGATCTGATTCCAAGAGAATAGTAAAATGTCTTGTCTAAGAAATGATTCTCTTCTCCGAAATTTTGTATATAAGGAGATGAGAGGTTCATTTGAAAGGGGGGTCGATTTGAGTCTATAAGTCCGAGTCTTCTAAGCTCCCTCTCTTTGAGATTTGCGTCTTTCATATAGGTTGCTTTGATAAGACTGTGTGATTCTGGCTTGGCCAGCAGAGACCTAAAGTGGATGAGTACACATACCTTTTATGTGTACTTTCTGAGATATGACACATAATAAGTTCACTGATTCCTTAATAGGAGGCATTGTCGCTCCTTTATCCAATGGCCCTGTATATTTTGATTGTTTTCCAAACTTCTCTATATATACCTTTGATGAAAACCTTGCAGATATTCTTAAACTCCAGATTCGTACCACTAGATTTGATATGTGCCATACCAGGGCAAACATTTCCATCCAAACCAGAGGATGTTTTAAGCATACAAATAATCTGTATCCTGCAGTAATGAATGCTCTTAGTCAGACCTCTAAATCTAGTACTCTGGTTATTACTAACCCTCTAAATCAAAAAATGGAATACCAGACTATTAAATGGGAAAATCTCTCCTTTCCCGCAAATTGGATCATTGGTACTCCTCAATTTCTAGTACCACGATCTATAACCTCTGCAAATATACAAGAATCATCTTCCTCTACAATCATCTCTTTCCCTACTCCTCAACGTTCATACCTCAAAGATGATCGCCCTTCTGTTTCTTCTGTATCAACTCCATCCTTATGTTTGAATCCTTCGCTCCAACCCCTTGCTTCCTCATTAGGACAAGTACCTTACTCTGTTCAGTGTTTAGATTGTGCTAAATTAGTAACACT
>JASDQU010298564.1:1494-14065 GCA_032191745.1 Picea mariana
GAGTGTACATACTTCTAGGGTGTAAATACTTCATGGGGTATAAACACGGCTGAAAGGAAGGACCTCTGAATCAGGAAGATAATTAGGCTCCATAACCAACAATACTTGCTATATTAAGTTAACAAAGAAACATTGTCAAAATACATAGAGATATAGTCGTCCTGAGCCATCAAAAATGCTGTCGTTTTACCGGAAACTAGCATAGTTTGGAGTGAAATGAGTCTAGGAAGATAAGATAAAAATTGTTTTGCCCTCTGTCCTGCCCGAAGGAAACCAGGACAGATGGCCATAGTTCAAGTTTACATTTAGCAACAACATGATAAAACAAAAAACAAACTAGCATAGGAGAACTTAGATACTTGGTGACCAGTTGCCATTGCCTTTCTGCCACGTGGATTTGGCTGGGATGGAGAATGGTTGTGTGCACATTGGACATTTCCTCTTTGCTAAAGCATCGGAGTACATGTCAAGGAGCAAGTCCAGACGTTGTCCCATGAGGAGGGCTCTATGCTCCTAGTCTGCCATGTGGCCTCGGAGTTAGAACACTAGAGCTAGATGCTCTGCATAGAGGAGTGGACCATGCAAATCATTATTTCCTGCCTTGTTGAAGGTTTCATTCCCCACTTCCATGTTCATCCCTGCTCTGGTCTCGATCACGTTCAGCCCTACTCTGGCCGCGTCCACATTCATCCCCGCTCTGGTCTCGTCCACCTTCATTTCTGTGCAGGTATTGTCCCGAGCCTCATCCTCGCTTGTTGCCTTCTCAGCATGGTTGGTGGGGCTGTAATCACCCGTCCACGGAATCTCTTCAATAAAACAAATTGGAAATTCATCTGCTAGCTCTCCCTTCAGACTGCTTCCAGCCTGTATTTCAGGTACCTTGGCTTGGGGTTCCAGGGTGGTCGCTAAATCCTCCAGGTACGACATTTCTTCAACATAACAGGTTGGAAACTCATCTGCAGTGCCTCACTTCAGACAGCTTCCAGTCTCAATTGCCATGGTGTGTGTGCTGCGTTCTGTCCTAGGCTCAACGATAATGGCATGGAGTGCCAATTGGTCGACTCGTGCTCTCTGCCAGAGAATGGAAGTCGCCATTGACAGAGCGCGCTCTAGGTTCTTCCTTCTTTGCCTCTGCTCTTTACGGGTGTACCAGGCCTAGCCTCGACAAGGCCTACCTCGCTTCCTTGTCATTGCTGATGAGGGGTGGATAGAGATATAGAGAGAATGAACCAAAACGAGAATGAACTAAAACAAGAATGAACCAGAACTGCACTAGAGCTCCCCACCGGTGGGGAGGTCCTAAACGAGAGTGAACCAGCTCTGTCCAGGTTCTCCAACTTTCAAATTTCCAAATGATGGCATCACATGGCTTCCTATTAACCCTGTCATATAGAATGCAGGCTGTGCGAGTGCGTTCACGTGAGGGAGAAGTCCCTCCTCCCTATAACGGCTGTAATGGCCGACTACCATCGTAAATGCAGAAGGGATGGGGAGCGGCCTACAACATTTAAGCTATGGCTTGATGCTGAGCCATGTGGCAAGGATTCACCGCGTGTCACCCCATCCAGGGCTTATGGGATGTGACTCTAGCACCCACCCTATGACATATATTAAATTATTGGGTTCTCATACACTCAACAAGAAATCATAAATTTTCCCCCAAATGATAATAAAAGAAATGTGGGTTTGAATTAATACCCATAAATTATTCCCCTTTGTAAACCTCTTGGGATATCCCTAGGCATTCCCCCTCTCTTATGGATTATTACATACTCATGTGACACATGGTCATGTTCTCTGACTGCTACCACTATAATCCCAGGCATGCCAACACAATCCATCACGTGGCACACAAGCCTAGTCGAGGGTTTCATACCAACAACTTCACATAACAGAGTGCCTTAACAATACACTCGATCATGGTATTACTTTATAATTATTAAAAACATAAAATACATTTTGCATATTACATTGCATGGCCACAACTATATTTATATCTAAATTATGCACTAAATAAACTGGGGATTATAGTGGGGATGTTACATTCCTTCTCCCCTACAATTTTACATCATCCCCGATGCACAACATGTGCCAAAAATATATACACATTTACATTACCATGTTCATAAAATAGAAACAGTTTCTGCAAATTTTTACCCTCCAACAAAAATCCAAACCAAAATATCTCATTCTTCTCACCATGATGACCCAAGGAATGAAACCCCTTCACTGCCTTCAGTCCATCAGGATGCATCATTTTTGTATCTGGGATATCAACGCTGACCAAGAATTTTTGAGATGAGGTTCTAGAACTCTAACTGTCCAAAATGGAGTCTTATATTTTTAGGAACGATGTAATTCAACATAATACATTGAAGACATACCTCAAAATGCAACAAAACCATTAAGGAATGCAACTGTTTTACATAAGTTAGCCTTGAAAATGTTACGTCACATTGCGACATTCATTAGGGTTATGTCACCTTATGACATTCCTTTAGGGTTATGTTTGAATGTGATGTTTATGAATTGTGTCTTATATGGGTGTAGGTCATCCATAGTGAACCATTCATAAGCATCACATAGAGTTAACCATACCATGTTCATTATGGTGAGTAATGGTTGACTATATGATTAATGGTTTAATATGGTGATTGTGTTAACTTTAATAAATTGGTTTACTATGATCACAAGTTCCATTGGCTTGTCTTTAAAAATATATTATTATTATTATTTTTATTGATTTGTGTTTTTAAATTTTATTAAGTTATAATTTTTAAAATTTCAAATGTAATTTTAATAAATAAGACTCCAATTGTATTTTTAAACTTCATTAAATTTTATTATTTGTCTTAATAGATAAGATACTTTTAGTATGTTTAGATTTTTAAACTAAATTGTTTTAATAAATAATAAATTGTTTATATTTATTACATTTATATTTTTAATATTTTTAATTTAATTAAGTTTGATTAATTATTTTTAATTTATATTAAATACTACTCCATTTATTATATTTATATTTTTAACTTTATAAAAATTTATTAATTATTTTTAATATTTTTAACATTAATAAATTTTATTAAATATTTTTAATTTATTTTAAATACTAATGCATTTATGATATTCATATTTTTAACTTTATAAAATTTTATTAAATATTTTTAACTTTATTAAATTTTATTAAGTATTTTTAATTTATATTAAATACTATGTCTATATTTCCATTTATGGAGATTAGGGTTATGGCGAGCCCAACCGAGAAGGCACATCAACAACATACGGAAAAGGTTCCTAAGACGGAAACATAGCCAACCTCTGCAGAAGAAGCCTCCGTCAAGCTTCCAGCACCCCAGGAGGGAAGAAACAGTTTATCTCATTGAGGAGGCTAGCGGTCGACACCGTAGCAACAACAACAACATCAGGGGAAACCCTAACGTGGGAACCAACCATTTAGGCTCGGATAAGAACTGAGAAGGGACTGCGGGCGTGAAAAGTGCTACACCCTAGCTTTCGGCACAGCTTTGATCTAGAGCATGGGAGCCATTCTACTATCGTAGACTTCAGGGATCTTCAGCGCTTGGGGGACTCTCATCCCTCACTTAGTCACATGAACCAAACTAAGGGTGATACAAGATCGAGGCTTCATTCTCAATATCTCGACGAGGCTAGCTCCATGATTGAGGCAGGCTTACCTCTTTTTGTAAACACCATCTCTAGATCTTCTCTCTATTTGCAGACCCAAGATTCAAATTCTATTTTTGAGCTCAAAACCTAAGTTCACCAGGCTACATGTCTTCTACCTGGTTTTCAACGACTAATCTTTGAAGGATGACAGCTGGTGTATGGCTCTATGCTATGGGACTATGGGAATCTAAAAAATGTAACCATTTCTCTCGCTTCTCGTCTGCATGGAGGAGCGCCTTCCTTTACTCATCCAAGCTCTTACAAGCATGCTGTGAAAACAGGGATCTCTGCTCCTTCGGGATCCAAGGCTGAAACTTCAGGAGAAAAGGAGCTTTTTGGCTCTGCCTTCATTGTGGAGCAGTTTGCAGAATGCACAAAAGAAGAAGTTGAAGATCCCCACGTCTATGGCTGTGCCTTTATCTATCAGGAAAAAGCCCTCATTTGTCGCTTCAACGAACTATGGCCCTCGACCCCTGCGCTAAGAAAATGGATTAACAAGACTTGGGCGTCAGATCATGAGCTATTCCTTTTCTCCAAAAGGTTCTTCATCATCATCTTTCCCACAGAAGCCGAACACCAACACGTGCTAGAGCAACGTCCTTGGTTCTGGGGCAGATTTGCTCTCTCCATGCAAAGATGGTTCCCAGATTTCAATCCATTGACCATGAAAACCATGACTACACCGGTCTGGGTAAGACTACCCAATCTACCCCTGCATTTTGATACTCCATATTTTTTATCTACCCTGGGAAATACGTTGGGTAGATTTATCAAGGCAGACACAGATCGGATATCGAAAGGCTTCATCACTTTCGCCTGCATATGTGTTGAAATTGACCTCAGTCAAGGGATTTCATATATGATTCTTATTGATTGGACCGAGGGAGATCCTTACATGCAGATGTTCGATTATGAGAACACCGCTTTCAAATGTCACTCTTGTCAGCAAACAGGGCACCTCCAGGCAACGTGTCCTCTATCTCCTACCCCTTCCTCGACCCCTAGAGCACGAAAAAGAGCTAATGGCTGGCAAGTCCCAAAACTTCTCAAAATCCGCCCAAACCCTTCCTCTGACAACGAGAAAGATCACAAAGATGCACCAAATCCTCCGCCTTCTACAACGCCTTCATAGCCTCCAGCATTTGCTCAACAACCAACTGGAGACCCAAAACACTAGCCCTCGGATTCCACACAAACTCCTGAAGCTTCAGAAGTCCTAATTCCATTTCCAACAACTAAGCCTTTGCACCCACCCCTCGAAAAGGAGGAAACAAATGATACAATCATGGCTACAACCCTGCCCCCAGGGACTCAAAAGCATCCCCATGAATCAGACAATTCAGACAACGACAAAGAAGCACCCTCTATTTCAGTAGCTCAAGATTATGGCATTTCCTCAGACAATCTGACTTTGGTGGCAAACATTGCTGAGCCTATCAACTCCTTTGGTTGGATTGATGTTCGTAAGAAAAAAAGCAGAAAGAAACCTTCACAATGATCTAACCCTTTCTCTCTTTCTTGTATTGTTTCTTCTCGCTCCATACACTCCTCATGGCTCTCTTTTAGCAGTTCTCTCTCTGGGGTCTTTTTATGTATCACTTTATATTTTTTTTCTGGATTGAATAGGAGGATTCTCATCTAATTTACAAAAAAAAAAAAATACTATGTCTATATTTTAAAAATATTTCTAATTTATATTAAATATCATATTAAATATTAAATAAAGTTTCTAACTCATTTATTATGTTTATATTTTTAAACTTTATTAAATATTTTTAATTTATTAAATTTTATTAAGTATTTTTAATTTATATTAATTAAACAATGTTTTTAACTATGTTATGTTTTTATTTTTAAATTTTATTAAATATTTTTAATTTATTATAAAACATGTTTTTATTTTTAACTTTTATTAACTTTTATTAAATATTTCTAATTTATTAGAAAACATAGTTTTTAATTATTTTTTAATTTTATTAAATTATAAATTAATTGACTTATATTTGTTATTTGTAATTTTGAAAATAAATTATGTAAGGACTAGACTGAAAATCAATAAGTATGATTGGTGGAATGTTGGACTCAACTTTTTAAACAAATAGTATTATGAAAAAGTGTGAAAATCTACATACTTTTACTTATATTTTTAAAATCAATTGCTATCTATAAAATAAATTGAAAATTTAAGTTATATTTTTAAATCAATTTTCATCTATAAAATAAATTGAAAAAATAACTAAATTATTAAGATAATATAAAATTTTATATAATTACATATCTATTTTACATAAAAGTGTTTAATTTGTTTTTATATTAAATGCATAAATTTTAATTAATATTAAATTTTTATTAACATTAATATTTTATTTTCCAAAACAATTCTCTCTTAATTTCTATGTGAACCAGTACGTGTTTAACTTCTAAGAAATGTAATATTATAAACGTCAAATTATATTAAATATAAAAATAATATTCAAACAAACCATTAAAATTTTATATTAAATATAAAATTAATATTTCAAACAAACGATTAAAATGAAATTTTTAAAATTCATATTAAATATAAAATAATATTTCAAACAAACGATTAAAATGAAATTTATAAAAAGGAGAAGTTAATACAATAAAAAAAATGTGATTTTTTTATTTAAAGTTAAATCATTTTAAAACCAGATGGTTCTTGAAATAGTCTTTAACAAAAACAATCACAAACATTTTGTATACATAAAGGTTAAGAATAATACAATTTGAATGGACCTAATGATTAAGAATATGTGTTTCCTCATGAGAAGTCATAAGTTCAAATCCAAAGGGAATAGGGTATGTATACCTATGTAAAGGGAGGGAATCCCTTGTCCCATAAACAAGGAGATCTCATACACCAATTTGGTGTAGTTTGGCTGTGACCTATAACCTTAAATAGATTAATTAATTAATTAATTAATACACTAAACATAATCAGTACACCACCTAATTACGTCGAACACCTATTGACAAAGAGCACAACTAATCACCTTTTAATCAAAAATTCTAATCTGATGACTAACAATTGAAGATGCTGGCATATTTTTAGTAGTCCTCCCAAATCAATGAATGTGATTTCCTCTTCATAACTTCCTTGTATTTTTGAATGCATCCGTTAAACTGTTTACCTTTTAACATTTACCTAATCATATTAAGAAATCACTGTAGCACTATATGATTGCCACGTTTAAATGATTAAACTTTGAATTTAACACACTGACTGTGCTGGTTGTAAATGCTCATTTTCTGATTGTGCGTTTCATT
This sequence comes from Picea mariana, assembly GCA_032191745.1. NCBI lineage: Eukaryota > Viridiplantae > Streptophyta > Pinopsida > Pinales > Pinaceae > Picea > Picea mariana. The sequence goes on from JASDQU010298564.1 coordinate 8,470, forward strand.
TTCTAGCTATGCGTTTCCTTTTCTACCAGTACCTTTGAACATTCATCAACCACAGTTTTGAGTCGAGTTTTGAGTCGCTATGCTAGTTCAATACCTCATTCAATACGTCCCTGCGCGCCACCGTCAGCTCCTTGTCCGCCTCCGGAGTCCGCCACACCAAAGCATGCCACATTTATAGAATTCACGATATTGGATTTATTCAGTTATTATAATTTAACTTGTATCTCATGTTGGGCAATCGAAAACGGCCGCGCAACCTTAAACCGTTCATCAGTTCAAGATCGCTATGCCACGTTGGGCAACCGAAAACGTTCTTCCCGATATAGCATTCGATTCTGCCACGTAAATGTTTATGTTTTTTCGAATTTTTAAAAAAATTTTAATCTTTCAATTTCGACCTTAGAATTCATCCACACCGTCCACTTGTCAATTCTGAAGTGAATGTAACGTTCTTCCCGATATAGCATTTGATTTTGCCACGTAAATGTTTATATGTTTTTCGAATTTTTTAAACTTTTTTAATCCTTCGATTTCAACGACGAACATAGAATTCATGTACACCGTCCACTTGCCAATTCTGAGTGAATGTAGCTAATTTACACTTCGTACTCTATCCGGAATATGATTCATGACTATGATTTAATAATTCATTTCAATAAAAAAAAAATATTAAATCAAAATTTAAGAAAAAATGTTAGAAAAAAAATTAAGATAAATTATAAGGATGTAATCAATACTAACACTAATTTAGAAGATCAAAATTATTTTTAATTAGTTATGTAGTGAAATTTGGCCCTGGCCAATTTTTAAAACGTCTCAATTTCTAAAATGTTAACTCACATTAAATTTTAATTTCAAAATATTTATCATATTATCAAACTTCCTAACCTTTCAAATCAACAAAAGCATGGTGATCATAGAAAGTTTGTCTTAATGCTTTTGGACAATTGCAAATAATCTCTTACCCTTTTAAGATATGATAAACCAATTAAATCTAAGTAAACTTTAATCATCATCATCATGATTTTGAAATTGTTTTTATAATATTAATACTTTTCATTTTATTTATTTTTATTTTAACAATAAATTTAATATTTAAATTAAATAACAAAATTAAAATTTTGAATTTTATAATGTGCCTATGATTATTTTTTATAATTTGATTAAAATTTAGAGATCAAATTTTATGTTGTGTGTTTGACTATTTTTATAATTTGATTAAAATTCAGAGATAAAAAATTTATAAGAAAATTATTGATTTTATTAAAATTTTTAATATGAAATGATTTTTTAACATGGATTGATTAGGGAGTCTGTAATGAAGAACTGCTTTCGCCCAATTAAGTTTTAAGGCATTTTTAAGTTTCGATCAAGTGGGAGTTGTATAACCGACATTCTTATCGCATATTTGGTAGGAAACTTAGAATTTGAATAACAAAAAAAATTCATTAAATTATATTATTATGATTAGGATAACATTATGGTTTCGATAAGATTACAATAGAGATTAGAGTTTGTAGTACCATGAATTTTTGCATGAAGATTTTTTTCTTTTTCATATTAAAACAAAGGTTTTATAGCAACTTAATCTCTGCTAAGTAAATTTGAAAATACCACAAACTTCATAAAATATGAAAACAATCTTTTAAAATTTTGACAAATTTGATTATCCATGGTTTCCAAGCCATTACCTTGGAGATCTAAGGTAGATGTACCTTCAACTTTAGCTGATATTGAAGGGGGTTACTTAACTGGACTAACGGGTGATGTATTTAACAGGTTTCGTCTCTTAACTTCTAAGAACTTGGACAATTTCTATCTCCAGTTGAAGGATCCTAAGTGTCTTTGCGATGTATTGAATACACTTCAGTCTCAAGACTTTAAGATCAACGAAAAAGTCTTGAAGTTCATTGTATCAAATCGTGGGGATCACCTTTTTATTTTAATTTCATTGTATGTGGCTGTTCTTGACATGATTATTTAATAATAAATAATATTTATATAAACACATCTGACTGGGGAAGCTTCTAGACTCTCACTTCTAACAAAATATCTAAGCTAGTCCAGCACAAGCACAGGAGTTGTCGGATAAGAGCCGATCCACGAACACGTAAAATGAGGATTCCAGCTAAATGCACGTGTTTTAAGCACGCCTCTGGATGGTTACGGTTTTTAGTAGTTTTGTATTTTTCTGTAAATTGAGCTCATACAGACATAATGTTTTGTGGGGAAAGAAGAACTTATGTTTGATATGGATATCTATATTAGGAAATGTAAAATTTTAAAAATATTTTATTGTGGTGGTGTAATAAGTGTTATATATATCGTACAATTAATTAGAATTTATTATTATTAATTATATAATTAATTTTAAATATTGAAATAAGTGAAGGCAACAATAAAACTTGAAATATATTAATCAAGTAGAAATCACAAAAATAAATATTTTTACTATATCAAAAAATATATATTTATTTTCTTAAGTTAAACATTATTTTTTACAAACAAATTTAAAATATAAAACAAATTAATGTCAAATTAATAACAAACTCATTGCTATAGTCCTACTTTGACATGAACTAATAAGAGATAAGAAAAGAAGCTTATGTACCTACTATTTTTATCCCACTCCACTAAGTAAAACTTTAAAAACTGCAAATGAAACTTTAAAATTCCCAAAATAGAAAAGGGAAATTTGTTATTTAAAAAATAGGGTCGATAGATTACAGTCTAGTAAAACCATCAAATTTTGTAATAAACTTTGGAATTTTTTTTACCAATTCTACAAAATTGGAAAAATCCTTCACCACACTCTAACCCTAGAGTAACTCTCACCATATTAAAATTTCTACTGGTTGTATAACGGGATTATTACAAGATTTCCTTACTCGTTAAATAATAAATAAGATTTCATTATTATTTATTTAAGTTTTTTTTATTAATTATATATATTTATGTTGGAAATATTCATATTTAATCATTTTTTAATTTAATATTCATAATTTTCAAATGTCTCTTAATTGGTTTACTTTTCACATTTACTAAATCATATTAATAAATAACTGTCTAACCCAACCCTCTAATTGCCAGGTTTAAATAATTAACAAACTTATTTTACATTAAACATCTACTTCATTATTAATTTCTTATATTCACAGTTAAAGCTTCCACCAAATTTGGCCATATCTCCGTACAGCTATTGAACTCAACTGTCATATTAGCCAGGCGTTTCTTTTTCTGCATGAGCCTGGAACGCAACTGTCATATTGGCTAAGCGTTTGTCTTTTTTCTACATGCCCATGGTAATGGTTTTATACATGCGCGTGGTGATGGAATATAACGTGAAATAGTAATACCCTAATCTGCTCCAAACCACGACGGATCAATATGCATTTTAACTGCAGCCTGTGAATTTCACCGAATTTTCTCCAGACGGCGAAGGGAATTCGAATATGGTTTATTCAATTAACTTTGTTTCAATGCGCATAATATTTGAGATCTAATGAAGAATGTAAACTGTGCAGAGCATAGATGAGATGTTAAAGCTAACTCAAGTACAGTGGCGATATGACTTCTGTTCTTTACCATCATTGGATGTACAGATAATGGGAATATTCAAGAATCGTCTGGACTGTGTGAGAAAGGCAAAGCTAAAAAAATCTAAAAACATAAAATGTCCAATAGGTATTAAACGAGTTCTTAATATTAAACTCTAATCTCTAGTATATTTGGTATTAAACTCCAATCTCTGGGAACTCTCTGGTATTAAACCCTTTGCTTCCTGGTAGTAAACTTATTGTTGTACAAAAGCACTCATCTTATTACAACCTTCTTCATCCCTTAACAACTCCCCATCTGGCCGTTGGATAACTAAAATATATTCCCATGATTATGCACTCTTAAAGATAATATTATTTTTTATTGGTTTTGCATATAAGATTTCTCGGGATTGGCATCACACCACATGCTATTTATCTTCAAATATTCTAGACGCTCTGCCTCACTCTCTTACTTCTTACATTTTCATTTGTATCACTTAGTCCTCAAAATGGAAGTGGATAACAACAATCTAAAAGATTTGAAAACCAAGGCCAATAAGCTACATGCAGTTCTTTACATGTACTCTGATAACTCTGATAGATAGAGATAAGTCTTCACATGTACTCAGGAAACGACCATGGAAGTAACGCTGATAAGATAGATGGAAGTAACACTGATAAGATAGAGGTAAGTTTTATGTGTATTACAGCCAGGTCTTTGAGGCCTCCATTAACAAGCTCTTCCCTGTACAAAACTTTCACATTTATTTGTTATGTGTTATGGTTTCATTCTGTCTCATTAATCTATTAATCATTGCATGACAATTTTTGAATGATGAGGATAATGTTTGTTTAAAATGAAGAGCTATTACTTCCTTTAGTTATTACTAAAACATAATTATGCACTATAAATTGTTATTCTGAATCTGTGCACAACATTACCAATCACATTAGTGATCAGGATGACAGTGAATGGGTGATCTATGCTATAAATCTAAAAATTAAATAACTAGAAATAAAATCCCAATCATAATGGATTGAATAGTATATGTATTTATTTCTTAACTGAACATCTAACAACCAAATTGAATAAAAAATCTCTACAACCAAATTGAATAAGAAATGATTAAAAAATCTTTACAAGAGAAAAGAATGCAAGGAAGTGCTCAGGCTGATGAAGAATGGATGTTCTATGCTATAATTCTAAAAATTAAATAACAATTAAAATGTAGCTCCAAAATAAATTTATTTATTTTGTTTTAAATGCGTGGCTATAAACAAGTATAAGAAATGATTAAAAAATCTTTACAAGAGAAAAGAATGCAAGGAAGTGCTCAGGCTGATGAAGAATGGATGATCTATGTTATAGTTCTAAAAATTAAATAACAATTAAAATATAGCTCCAAAATAAATTTATTTATTTTGTTTAAAATGCCTAACTATAAACAAGTATAAGAAATGATTAAAAAATCTTTACAAGAGAAAAGAATGCAAGGAAGTGCTCAGGCTGATGAAGAATGGATGATCTATGCTATAGTTCTAAAAATTAAATAACAATTAAAATATAGCTCCAAAATAAATTTATTTATTTTGTTTTAAATACCTCATTATAAACAAGTATAAGAAATGATTAAAAAATCTTTACAAGAGAAAAGAATGCAAGGAAGTGCTAGCTCCAAAATAAATTTGTTTATTTTGTTTTAAATGCCTCACTATAAACAAAACAATGCATTTCATATTAAGATTATTTTGTTTTAAATACTGCCACCCTAAACAAAACAATGCATTACAATGTATTCATATTTTTTTTTTTTGTAAATAAAGGGGTGGATCCTGTTATATTAAAATTGGCAAAAAACAAAATTGCAGGGGAGGCCAGCTCTCCCGCCTAAGCAGGAAACCGGGACAGTTGGGCACTCCAGTCCACGTGTTATCCTGTTTACAGAGTGAGCAAAATGCATTCATGATGTCTCTGCGACGCCCCGCCCGAAGGAAACCGGGACGCGCAGGCAAAGTCTGAAAACTAGCTCTATTGCCTAAAGCTAAGAGACAACTGT
>JASDQU010298569.1:2751-14007 GCA_032191745.1 Picea mariana
AGTATCACCCATGCCAGATCTTCCGTTAGAAGATGTGGGCACACCCAGCTCCTATGTTCCCAGTTATTGTTGTCGGTCCTTTCACCAAGTGGGGGATTGATTTCACTACATGTCACCTGGTTTCGGCCAGGGGGGCATAGCTATATCATCGTAGCAGTATACTAATTTACTAAGTGGTTTGAAGTTATGCTGACATTTAACAATGACAGGAAAATTATTGCCCTTTTCATTTTCAACCAGATAGTATCTAGGTTCAGTATTCCGAAGGAGATTGTCACTGACCATAGCAGTCACTTCCAAAACAAAATGATGTATAAATTAACATCAAATATTGGGTTTAAATAGGAACATTCATCACTGTATTACCCACAAGAGAATGGTTAGGTATAAGATGTGAATAAGTCTCCCAAGACTATTCTTCAGCGAACGATTATTTCGGCCAAGTCAAATTGGAATTTGATGTTATATTCGACACTTTGGGCTTATCAAACTTCTGTAAAGATTGCTACTGGTTTTTTACCTTTCAACTCGTTTATGAGATGGAGGCAATTTTACCCATTGAATGTCAAATCCCTTCTCTGAAGTTGGTAGTGGAACTACTGCTCGACACTATACCGCTTGAGGAAATTCTTTTATATCTCGAGCAGCTCGATGAGCAGCGTAGAGATGCAGAGTTGGCTAACGAGGCTCATAAACATCGGGTCAAGTGTCAATATGATAGGTCCATCCACCCTCAAATTTTCTCTGAAGGTGATCTTGTCCTAGTCTACGACCAAGACAAAGATCCCCTGGGGGCATGCAAGTTCAAACCCATGTGGTTCAAACATTTCATTGTGAAAGAAGTCTTAGAGAAAGGTGCTTATTGTTTAGTTGATTTCTAGGGAAACTCTTTAGCAGAGCCTAGAAATGGGCTCTAGCTTAAGAAGTATTACAATTAGGTCAGTCACTTGGGTGTGGCTTCTGGTATATATGTATAGTTTTTTATACATTCTTGTCTTTTTTGTTTTGTGGGCGTGTAGTCATTTATGTTTTATTTTCACCGTGGTAGATGTCAAGTGAATATGAAGTCTACATTGGGTTCGCAGACGACGCTAACTGACACACTTGGAGGCTTGCTTCTGTAGCTTGGATGATTTTTTCACCTGGTGTTCAGTTGCTATCTTCTGGAGGTATTTGTCTAGGCGAAGAAACCAATAACATTGTTGAGTACAGTGTAGTGATATAATTACTATGTGATGTCTTGTCACATGGTATTTCTCACCTCCATGTTTATTTATATGCTCAATTGGTCATGTCCCAATTAAATGGAGTATATTGTGTCTATGATCCCACTCTTCACCGATGATTCCTTAGGGTACATCTCTTGGAATGATATTTTGATTATATTACTTATATTCATGTTCTTAGGAGATCTAACCAACTATCTAATACATTAGCTAATCAAGTATTAGATTGGCATGTTGCTCACTTGTAAAAGTAAAACACACACATACACATGTAATTACATTTGTAAAACATGTTCATCCACAAGACATAAAAGATGTGTATATATATAATATATATATCCAAAAATAATGTCATGAGTACAAAGTGGGCATTAAAGCCTAAAAAATAGTCGGTATACATCGTCGGGCTTAAACCCTCAATACATAGTACAAAAAGTGCCCTCGGCACACGTATGGTCTAATACTCTAAGGTCTAGGACTATTGACCCTGCTATAGTGAACTACGATGTTCGCAAGATGCCAAAATAGCTGGACCCATGTCCTGGGCACCTCCATTACATGTGGTTGCATAGTCGGGGGAATATCCTCGATCTTGACCATGGGTACCGCACAAGTGAGAGTTGTCAGGTTTCTCTCTACTAATCATCGCACCCTCTCAGCCTCTCCGGTTGGGGGTCCTCCTGCAGTTGTTGGTCCTCCTGGTCCTGTTGGTCTGGCCTCTGGTCAAGGACGACGCTTGGTCCTGGCAAAGTCCGCTGACCGAACTGGTCCCAAATCTGTATATAACAAATCTTTGAGTTAGTACTCTAACATTAAGATAAAACGGATAATACATAAACAAATTTAAAAAGTAAATAACTTCAAAAATTGTGTTACCTATCTCTCCATGCTCTTCTCCAAGGGGCATGGGCATGTTGGGATCCCTTGGGAAAATAATTCCTGCATACGAATAGTCCTCTATAACAGGGATCTGACGGGCCCACCAATCAAAAAATTTATCATTGAAAGCCTCTTGGGTTCTTCCTCCACCCTATCTAGGCAACAAAACTGCCCACCTGCACAATTCCAGAAAGGAGGCAATATGTCCCCACACTGTCTCCCTCGAGCTAAGACTAGGCACTCTTGAAGAAGAAGAAAGAGCACAATACCATACCGAACTTGAAGCTCTTGTTTGTCCTCCTGTGATAGTCTGTGAGTTGTTTCTTCATGCATGTTAGCATGGTAGTACTCCAGTAAAAAATGGTAGCCTCAAAACACTATACCACACAATGCATCTATGCACGAGAGGCTTGATGGAGTGTTGCAGATCCAGTGATCCACCCAATCATGAAAAGTACAATGCGAAGGTGGAGGCTAGTGATCTTGTGAATCGACACCTGAGAACCTACTTTCTCGGTACCAGCCTCACAGTACATCTCGATGTAATCCTCAATGTTGTACGACCCTGGAGGAAAGGTCCTCAGATTGACCAGTTCCCCTCTCCTAGAGAGGTCGGTCAAGAAGTAGATATATGTGGTTGGGGTCAGTGATTGACCCTCTAGCATAAATGCCTCTGCATCAGGGTGCCAATACTCTACCAAGTCATTTAGCAACCTCGATTGTGCCCTCATGAATGAACACTGGAAGAACTTCCACATGCCACACTGTTTTAGCATAGCAATGGCCCTGAGATCCTCCTTGACCAAAACATCAAGTTCCTCATGTTTTCTTTCTCTCCAGTGCACATACATCCCGTCACACAAAAAATTGGAGAGGTATTAGTCTTTATTATTTCTTTTTTGAGCTTTAAAGGAGGTGTACATGGGCTTCCTTTAAGACAGTCGTGTATGTACGTGGGTTGAGTATTACTCTCCTTGTGTACATATGCGGGCTGAGTGTGGACAGCCCGCATACATGCAGACACGACCCTTTTACAAGGGTGTGTGCCTCCCAAACATAAAATTAAATACAAAAATATGAATGAAAAAGAAGGAGAGGTTGATTTGTACTTACTTGGTCCAAGTGTGAAGGTTTTCCGTCCACCGTAGCTCCTTGAATTCACATTTTGAGGAAGAGGTTTTTTTACCTTTTTGGTTATTTTCCAAGTTGCAATGTAAAAATGAGTTTTCCACTTCTATTTATAGACTTTTTTGGCTCTTTTTTCCCTAATTTGGTCCCCTTTTTCCCTTTTCTTGACTTGGTAGCTGTTGAATTTATCTTTTGATTCATTTTTGGGTCATTATGATGAACTTGTCCTTTTGGTTTGGAAATTTTCTTGAGATGGGTTACACCTATATTATCCCATGGCAAAAGTCATTTTTTCAACTATTGCATATAGGTTAGGTTTTCACTCCCTGCATGGTCCATATTGTTGACTTTTCCGCTTTTCCATAGGATCAACCCCACCAAAGTGCGGCAAAAAACCTTCATAGTTGCATTAGAAGTGTTGTAATTATGTGGTAGAGCCTACCTCTACATGGATGTCCTAGATAAATCCTTTGTTGCATTTTCGCATCCATGCTGCGAGTTTTATCCGTAGGCCTGGGAGTCCTTGTTAGTCCTGCCATGATTACATATTGAAGCCTCATTCTTCTTTCTAGTCATTATTCTTGGCCTTACCCATGGGACTCCCTAAAGAGCATAGTTTGTTGTCTTTCAAACTCATTTAGATTTCAAAAGCAATATCCGGCGAGAGTTCATTTATTCTTTTCGGTCTCGTCTATATTACTTAAGAAAAGAAGCTCCCCTTGAGTCTTATTTAAGCTCTTTTTAGACTCTCTAAAAATGAAAAGATTGTTGAGCGATCTTATTGCCCTTCATGCTCGCCAAACTCAAATTTGAAGGAACATATGTCTGGCAGTAGTTTACCCCTTTTTCGGTTCGAGTGGCTAATTTTACGAATAAAGGTATGCCCTAGGAACTTCGGTTCGCTAGGAGAGTATTCTTGAGCGTACGTTTAACCCTTTTTCGGGCTTGAGGGACTAAATTTTCAAAAAAGGAACATTCTCCTTGGTTTTGGTTTATATCTTTTTCAGGCCTTGGAGATTACCTACAAAAAATGAACCCCCTCGAATTCCATAGTTAAGCTCTTTTCAGACTCCCTAAATATGAAAAGATCGTTGAGTGACCTTGTTCCTTTCACACTCATTAATTGGTCCAAAAAGAACATCTATTTGGCATGAGTTTAACCCTTTTTCCAACCAATAGATTATTCAGGAAAAATGTATGCCTCAAGAGATACGTCTTGTTGGGAGAGTTGTCCTAAGTTATATTTTATACTTTTTCAGGCTAAGGAGACTAAACCTAGAAAAAGGTTGTGAGTCCATAGTTAAGCTCTTTTCAGACTCCTTAAAATTGAAAATATAATCGAGTGATCTTGTCTCAATCACACTCGTTAAAATGGTTTTGAAGAGACGTCCTTTCGATATAAGTTTAACCCTTTTTTTGAATCGATTGGACTAGTTGCCAAAAAGGAACTCCCCGGAGTCTTCTTTTAGTGTTTTTTCAGACTCTCTAAACATGAAAAAACCATCGATCTTACCTTCTCTGGGATCGTAAAAATTCACATGGAAGGAATCTTGTTTTGTCATGCTTAATCACATCACTTCTCTCGTCCTTGCGTATTTGGCCTAATGCCGGCTCCATGTTGCTATTCAACTGAACCTTCAATGCATTCCTTAAATGCAAGCCTTGCAACACTTTTTCCCTTGCGATCTGACACCTTGACCCATGGAGGAATTTGCCTGAGTGTCCTCATCCTGCACATGTCTCCTTGCACTGAGCATTAGTATGTTCCATGTGCTTGGAACTAGTTTGTTTTCCTGCGACACTCATTACTCCCTTGTAATGTAGAATTCTTTTATTATTTTTCAAGCTCGTTAAAAATTTGAAAAAGACAAAAAAATAAAATATTCCAAAAAGAGGGGACGAGATTTACATTCTCTTTTATTCGGAAACAAGATAGTCTCCCTTGGACAAAACACATCCTTCCATTTGTTCTCCAAGAATTTAGATCTAGTATGACCTTAGGAAGTTGTTCTCGCTACATAGAGTTGTGTACTCCTCTGTTTGGTTAGTCTTCCAAACATATGGAGAGTTTGTGGTGCCTCCTGTATCACATAATTATGTCAATTTTCAGTTGCCCGAGTCTCATCATTTTGTCATTCTTTTGTCCAAGGGAATTTTTATCCAACCCGAGTCGGTCATTCTGCAGTTTATCTCTTGACTTTCATGAGTCAACCATCCCGAGAGTCCAGTCAAGTTCAGATTCAAAATCAATGATTTTTTATGCCTGATGATCGAGATCCTCCAGTCTTTCCCCGATGGCATGTCGAAGACCTCAGGCTAGCGAGTCTTACACTCCCATTGTACTCCTACCTGAGTTTTGAAGATCTTGAAGTTATTGCTCGAGCTATGAAGTCCTCATCTCTAGCCGCATGCGTCAATGATTCTTGAAGATGCATACTATATTGTACTTGTATATCTTCAAATGATTTTGAGATGTAGATCCATTGTGTATAGCTCGCGGCTACACTTTATATAGACATTTATATGACATGGATCTATAGTGTACTTGATTGGAAATCATGCTTAGTTCATCCCGAGCATGGGGATGCCCACCTCGGAGATATTATTATTTTTTTGCAGATAACATGCTCCCGAACTATGGTCCCAGGCTCACTTTACTCCGTGCCTTCCCACTGGTAAATATATTGTAATGTATTTTGGCCATCAATTTCTCTTCTGACCTCACACATTAGGGGGCATCTGTTATAGTCCAAAAATTCCCTACCTATGCATACATGGCATTGGCCTTTCCACTTACACATTTTTCCAAATTACTGTTGAGGCTTCCTCTTATAAAACTATTTTTTGGAAGATGTACGCGTCCTGCTGAACTATATCCCATGTACACACACATTTTTCATACTAGACAGCCTGCGTACATATGTGAGATGCATACTAAACAACCCGCATTTACCTCCAAAAATTGCAAAAAATAAAAAGTTGCAAGGAGTTCGATGGAGTTTACAGGCTATTGGAGGTTTTCCAACCATTTTACCCATTGTAGCTCATCCCCAAACTGAATAACCATATTTTTGTCATATAAAAGGAGGTCTTGGGGTCTCATTTCAATACCAAGCAAGAGAACAAGTAAACTCTGCCAAAATCCCTTCCGCCTCTCTGCCCAAGTTTTGCATTCGTTTATGAGTTTTGGCCTCAACATTCTCCTCAAATCCCTTCTCCTAGCAGAACCCTTTCCCATTTTCCAAGAGATAAGTTGGTTGTGAGAATTTTGCATGGGATTGGACCACTTGGAGCAACAATAGAGGATCCCAGACTTGGTTCGCGGAGCGTCAGCCGATGAAGGTCGTAATCTTTGTAATCTTCATTATTGAATAAAATAGTTCTTTCCTGTCCCAAACATGGTGTTTATTTGTTTTCATTTGATTTATGCATTTATATTGATATCTAGACATTAACAGTGATAAGTAGAGATCATATTTCTTGTAGCATTGTTTTCCTAAGATTTTTGCAGGTTAGCTTTGGGAGGAGACCAACAACCTAGGAAGTTGCAAGGGAAAAATAAGTCTACACCAACCATAAGGATCACAGGTACATTTTCTAACCTTCTTTCCTCTCTCCTTTCATTTGGTTTAGATAGTTTGGGGTAGCTTAGGAATAGGACTTTATTTTAAGGGAAGTCAATGTTCTACCTTTACATCGACCTAGTATAGTAATAGGGGGATTTTCCCCGCTAGCACCATCTATGCAATGTTTGACTTTGTTGGAAACAAGCCTCGCTTTACATATGCAATGAAGATAAGATTAGATGCAAAGGTATGCCATATCACGAGGACAATGTGAATATGACTAAAGAGGCCAAATATAAGGAGATATCGAATAATTCAAGATCCCTAGTGATAATGCAGGACCCTACATCATTCAAACAGATTACTAGGGTACATTTATTAGTGCTCTTGAAGGACCACCTATCAACAATCACCGACCTAAGAGACAGTGGTCATACAACCATACATGTACATTCATTGTAAATACACTTGGTATATATACAAGAAATCACCATCCATATGGGAATGTTTAATTACACCGAAGGTGTTCTTAGGGGAGGTTCTTCTTAGGCTTTTGTCGTATGTCCAGAACCTATGCGAAATTGTCGGCAAATGAAAAATATTCTCTCCACGTGTCACTACTACTCCTACTCCACAGACTCCAAAATGCTATTGATAGGAGGCGAATTCATATTTATGTTGCTCCTACTCCAACAACTCCAAAATACTACTGATAAGCGATGACTTAATCTTTATGTTACTCCAAACTACTCCATCGACTCCATATTGATAGGTGATGACTTACAGGTTTATTCATCTTTATAGTTAGATTTTCTTCACAGGACTCCACCACATTGGAGCCAAAACAAAGGGAGAAACCCCCATTTGGTCTATGCATTTCCACTCTCAATTTCAAGGTGTGGGTGTGGGTGTGGGTCGGCTACTCAATTTCTCAACTGTTGCGTGCGACCATAAAAATCAAAGTAGAAATTCATGGATTCTGTCATTGTTTTAATAACTTTTCTTGCGTTTGATGATAGGTTGTTGAGCCTACAAATGAACGTGACCGACGAATAATGAGAAATAAGAACATGGTAAGTTAATGAAATATAAGATAATAATCTCTATCATTGAACATACTTTTCAGGTGTATTACTAATTGTGATCTTTTACTGATCTATATTGTATTAGTGTTGATTGATTAGATGCAGGCAGGTAGCTATGGTGATTATTGAGATTGTAAGTGAATCTCACCCTTTGTTCCATGAATTCTTGGGAATGAATCTAGCCGGTGAACGATATGTCAAGCGCTATGACATGTTGAGAGCATCCTCTACTCTGTGCCAACCTGGTTTTCTGCCCCCTCATACTTAAATGAGAAATATGATGATTACTCCATGCATTTTGATTCAATATAAACAAATGGTCATGACTTGATTTTTAATTTAGCTAACGTTTATAGTGAGATGAATAGTTGATCCGGATAGATCTAGGGAACATCACAGAAGTTTCAGAAGTGTCCCAGGAGGCCCAAAATGACCTCAAAAGTTAGAGAAAGGGAAAAATTCAAAGCTCCCAAAACCCCGTAAAAATGACATGATTGTGAAGAGCACATCACAAGCTTTCCAACGATGTAAACAATGCGTCAAATAGAGTTACAGATTGAAATATATTCGTAGTCAAAGTTTGGTCAACCTAACCTAGTCAGCAGGGGATGAGTCAGCATTTGTATTGTTGACATCATCATCCGTACGAATAACGTTGTCATCTGTATGGATGACTTCAACATATGTACAACATATGTGGCATGCGTAGGAGGCGACATGTGTCATGCTGATGTCACATGATATCAACATGGTGACATGGAAACACTAGAGGCTGTCACGTGTCACTCGTATTTGGCGTTTTCGAGCCGATCTATGGACCAATAGGATCATGCCATATGGAAGTCTGTACAGTCCGTACAATGACGTGGAAGTCCATACAAGCTGAGGTGGCAGTCTATACAAGATGACGTGGCAATCCATACAAGATGACGTGGCAATCTGTACAAGATGATGTGGCAGCTGACATGGCAGGTACAGTTAGCAATATGTGGTAGGTACAGTTAGCAGTTTCATGGAATATGACTAGGAAACAAAGGTCAATAGTTGGGTGCCATGTGGCCCAATCAAAGGGAACCACGTGGCACCCCCAAAATGCATAAGGAGGGCCCATGACCAAAAATACAAAAAACAAATATTATTAACGGACCCCGCCAAATATGGCAAGGTCCCTCATTAGAGGGTTGACCTCCAACATTAGTGATGGTTGTAACAAATGCACCAAAAGGGAGGCCCACGGGTTTGACCCCGAGACCTCCCCCCTAGCTTAGCACCTTAACACTTGCACACTAACCAATTGGGATAACCACCCCTTTGGTAATTCCGCCCAAAATTTTATTTAAAAGGTGGTTCTCGCTAGTGCATGGACAGAGGAGAGCATACCAGTTCGCCTAGGCCGTACAAGGCATAATTTTCGATGCAGATTCTAATGCATTTAATGTTGAGTTACACATGGATCGACGCAGAGAGGCCAGAGGAGGCCTGAAGGTGACTGTGTCTGATGGAGACATTTTGACAGACATTTTTAGGTAATTCGGAGACACAAATGCAATGGCGAGTTTTTTTTTTTGCAGCAGAGCTTCAGATCATCAAGCTACGTTCTAGAGAAGCCAATGTAAGCATGTTTTTCATTATGTTGTTTTGTCGTTAAATATTGCAGCATAGCATGCGTGTTATAGGTCTGAAGGAGCATGCAGAGGCTGGAGCAAGGAAACAAGATCAGCTTATTCCTTCTATCTATTCTTTTCTTCTCTTCTTATACATAAAACCAATCAGTTACATGTGACAGAGAAATTGTGGAACTTGCATGATAAGTGGCCAATGAAGTAGTTCTAAATCTCGTGGTTTCAGGATCTTTGTATGGGTTGCATATCTATTCTTGGATCTGAGCAGCGGAGCTAAGGCATTTGATGGCTCCATGTTGATGGGGGTCATCTCTTATTCTTTCTCTTTTTATGTATTGAGTATGTGGGAATAATTTCCATGTCAGTATCATGGATGACTCATGAGCATGAGAACTTGTGAAGCTTGTATACATTCCTGATCACATTCCAATCTCTTGTTGTCCTCACCGAAGAGGGACTTTGGCCTTACTAATTGTAAAGGAGAGACATCATTACGGCGAGGAGAATAAAGCAGTCAGGCTTTGGAGCATGACCCGGAGACGTAGCCTACATCGGGTGAACTTCGTTATCAAGGGAAGTGTCATATCCATTATGTGTCTTATGTTGTTTTTCTATGAATTTATGCACATAGGATATTAAGTGCAAGCATGACATATAACACATAAGAAAAACTAAGGAGGTTTCATTCACTTCGAATTCAAGCTTATAAGACTTCAACTTTACCTTTAATTGTAAATCGCTCAAGTAAAACGATCTATAACTGACACTTTTGGAGGAGTGACAAAATCAACCAATTATTGGAAACTAACCACCCCCGGGTTTAGATCATGTTGTATTAGAGAAGGATTGATACTGATTGTAGGTGTTGAAGATAAGGATGGAAAGGTCACCAAAACAGTTGTGGTTTGATGAGCTTCAAGAGTGTTGCGCCTCTTTCGTCACCTTGGTGAGAAGAATAGAGGTGCTTGCAAGCTCAGTTGGGTTTGTTGAGCAAGACAGCTGTAGAGAAAAGAGTTAGAGAAAGAAAATAAAAACTACAATTAAGAATTAAACTAAGAGATGCAATAAAAACAAAATTCATGAGCATAGAGACATAGAAACAAAAAGAACCAAAAGACCCATGTCACCAATGTTTGAGGTTGATCTATTGATGAAAACAAAGCACCAAGAAGAAAGGGGACTATGAGTCCCTTCTTCCTCCAAGGGAAGGTTCTTGGACCCTCACTAGCTAGCTCTTCTTACAACAAAGAAAATGGAAAATGGTGATGAAAGAACTCTTTACAAATCCACTCAATGGTGAAGTGGATTGTCCAATGTAATGGTGCCAATATGCTTGTGTCAAGGATGGAGTCCCCAAAACAATAGAGGCATCATAACATTACTTTGAATTCCTTGAGAAAATGAGGTGCATTCATGGATTTTTATAGCATTGCTTTGGGTTATTGTTTAACTACTTTGTAGTGTGAAAAGAGGCCATTTAGGGCATTATTAGGTCTTTGACTAGCCCACCAGTCGGATCCAGCCCAAATTTGAGGGTCGAATTGACTTGGGAGTTGAACCATAAGTGGTTGGGAGGCCAACCACTTCCATAAATGCGCCATTTAGCAGGTGCACAGATTTTTGCGCTAACAGTTGCGCATCGTGCGCCTGTGCACGATTTCTACGTTCCTGTTCCGAGCATGCGCGCACGCGCGCCCAATGTTTGCAAAGCGCTCTTCAATTTTTCACTACTTTGTATAGTTTTTTGACC
>JASDQU010298574.1:662-10880 GCA_032191745.1 Picea mariana
TTTTAGCTTTACGCTTTCCCGGAAAAACTTATGTGTTATGTGTTCTTGATATTTCACTTTGTGATCGTGGTTTAAATTTCTGCAAGAATAGTAGTAGAAGCGATTATGTATTTAACAGTGGCATATAATTGGTAGATCAGGAGAATCGCAGGAAATACATTAATTGTATTGAAATTTCTACAAAGGGATTTGGAGAAATATTTGGGCAAAGTTACAAATGAAATGGTAAAATGTGGTTCGTTACCTATTTTATTGAGTTTTATATTTTTTCATTTTCATATTATATTATTTTTATGATTTATCCAAACCCTAAAGTACTAACAACTTTACAAGTGGTTGATTTTCGCATATTAAAAAAGTTTAGAGGTGGGACATTGGAACAAGGTTCCTCTTTTTTGGTTTGTTTTTATATATTTGTCACATGTACATATCCTTTTAGGGTTTTTCAGGAAAAACTCCAAGCAGAGTCTTAATTATTTCTCACGCTCATAAAACCATGAGAACATAATCAAGTAGTATTTTTTTGTTTTTCGAATTCATAATGGTGACACAAGAGACGAAACCTATGGAGTATCCTTTAAGCTCTTTTTACACTCCTTAAAAATGAAAATATGGCCGAGCGACCTTGTTCTTTTCACGCTCGTAAAAATATTTGAAGAAAACATCTGATGAGTGGTAGGTTATCACTTTTTTGGTATCGTCAGAATAATTTATGAAAAAGGACCTTATGGATTTCTCTTGAAGTGTTTTTCATACTCTCTAAAAATGAAAAACCCCTGAGCTTTCTCTCTTTGGACTCATTAAATAAACATCGAAAGACCCATATGGGATCGAACCACTCCTTCTTAGGGTTTTTTAAACATAATCTGAGGGACGTGTCCAAAGGATGAGCTCACAACAACAAGCATTTTTTTATCTTCCTCAATCTTACGTAAAAATAAAGAGGTACTCGCTAAAAATGGTGGGGGTAAATTTGGAAAGAAATGTGTCTCTGTATTTTTGTTAGTTGCACTAATAGTCACTCTTGAACATGACACCCCCATTCATCATTGTATCTGGGTTGGGAAATCCATTTGTCTCTCATTTGACCATCCCCAAGTTCACATGTTGGGTCCTCCTTGAGTCAATGCTGCCAAGACAACTATCATGTCGTTCATATGTTCAAGAGAAGTCCAACCTAAATGAGCCTCCTATCAATTCGGCCATCTGCAGTTATAAATTTTATACCATGTCGGCCTTCCTTGTGTCAGTTTCAAATCACTTCATTTTCTGATCTACCTCAAATGTGTTACATATTTTGTGTCATTGATGGGGGATACATCAAGGCCCTCCTATGACAAGTCTTTTCCTGAAGAATTCAACACATTATCCGGGAATAAGATTTATAAATCATTCAGTACCATAGAGCCTGCATGCCTTAATGGAAGGTTTCTTCACTTTCAATAGTGGGTTTACATGATTGACCCCTGATTGGAAGATTCCATCAAGTGTTCGACTTCAAATCATTTATTCACATTCGTTGGATTGTACTAGGGTACCTTGGGAGTCATTGAAATCAATGGTGATTTCCCTCACAATTGTTAACAGTTTTCATTAATGATCGGTAATCAAGTGGTTTCTACCATGTTCGAACTTGACACCTATAATCACATGGCTAGATTGGTACTTAGAGATGATGGAAATGAAGACCCTGAATCTTATTACTTTGGTCCAGGTTGCGACAAATTATTCATGATTTTTACTGACACATAGATCCATTGTGTATGTCTCGTGGCCATGTCTGAATTTGAATCTTTTTACAGCATAGATCCACAGTGTATTCCTAGTGTCTATGATGAATCATGGTGACATGGATCCACAATGTATGTTTAGTGGCCATGAATTACTTGACACTTATGATTAAGAGTCACTTGTAGTATGAGCATGCGAATTCCTACCTCATAACTGGTATGATGTTATGCAGATGCTTGTTTGTTTGCAGGTTCTTGATCAATGCGCTCCTTGTTTTCAACACACACATTCTACAAAGTATTTCAGCTGTCATGAGTTCCACCTTCA
This sequence comes from Picea mariana, assembly GCA_032191745.1. Classification (NCBI taxonomy): domain Eukaryota; kingdom Viridiplantae; phylum Streptophyta; class Pinopsida; order Pinales; family Pinaceae; genus Picea; species Picea mariana. The sequence continues at coordinate 2,721 of JASDQU010298574.1, forward strand.
TAACTTGGGAGGCATTCTGTTACACATTATTTTTTTCATATCTATGATCACCTGACAAGATGTGTTCATGTTCCCTAAAAAATAGTAAAAATACTTTCTCCATGGGAAAAGTGATTTTCTTTCCTCTACCAAAAACCATATGAAGGAAGGTCATCACACCCTGCTATATGCATGGGGTGCGACGATGCTTGATCGTTGCATCTTGCACTATACATGGACTACAATGTCATTGCATGCTGCTATATGCATATGGTGAGACGATGCTTAAATCTTGGGAAAAGTCAAGTTTCACGAATGTTCTAGAAGGGAATCTTCTAGAAGATGAGGTGGCCTCTAATCGGTTTGGATCTCACTTGCTTCTCTAATTTGGTGGGATCATCCTAATCTCCTCATCCATCTCTCATTCACACTATATAAAGAGGGATCTCCAATGGAAAAGGATAAGGTTGAATAGGCTAAGAATTGTATGGAGAGTACTACCTTATATTATGCTTGAGAGCTTTGCTTTAGTTTATCAAGTCAAATTGTGGATCTTCTTCATTCAAGGAATTGGAACAAAGGAGTGTTTGTTGAAGCAAAGCGCCATCGAAAGGGGAGCTTGCAACATCAAGGCATGGGTTGTATTCTCCACTTTATATTCACTTAATATAGTAATGCATTTCTTCCCTATATAAGCATCTTGTATTATATTGTATAAGTCCTTGATCATATACATAAACTTCATTAGAATACATTTATAGTTTTTTTCCCTCTTTGTTCGTTTGTGGTTCTTAGACATGCTTACTATTCTGCAAACTCAAGGAAGGAGCTACATAGACGACACTAGTGAGGACAAACATCATTTAAAAGGTATGCCACTTGTAACTCATTAAATTAGTTCATATGATGATGAATTTTAAGGTGAAGTGTGCATTATGTTCTGTTTTGTTCTAGTTTCTAGTGGAATCTAGGGACATTTTTTTATGTCCGCATTTACTGATTAATCCAATAACAAAATTGGTGACCATAACAAGTTGTTTCTTCATGATTTTTAGGACCCCTTCACACCAGTTGAATACTTGGGGATATATACATTCCAATGCATACTGAAAATGGCTCTACAAAGCGATATGGGGAGCTGCACTCCCTGCCATGTGAGTAATAGTATAGAGGATAGTCCGCAAAGGAAAATCTAGGACATCACTGATAGTTACCTTACCACTATGTTTCTCGGTACCTGACTCCTGCACACTCTCCATAGATATCAAGGATATATATTTCTTGACATGACCATCTCGCCATGGTTCACGGGTGACACCTACATGTAGTAGGGGCATAGGTGATCCTATGAACTACTACTGGCGTAGTAGTTCATAGGATCACCTCTGCCCCTGCTACCTATAAGTGTCACCCGTGAACCACCACAAGATGGTCCTATCAGGAAATAGATATCCTCGATATCTATGGTGAGTGTGTGGGACATAGTAGTTCATAGGCTCACCTCTGCCCCTGCTACCTGTAAGTGTCACCCGTGAACCATGATGAGATGGTCCTGTCAAGAAATAGATATCCTCGATATCTATGGTGAGTGTGTGGGATCCCACATGAAATTCTTTCTCGTTCACATCCCACATGTGAACCAAGTACTCCAATAGTCTCAATTGGTCCCTCATGCCCTGAATATTGAATACCTTTAGTAACCCACATTGTCAGAGGGCCATGATTGTTCCCGAGTCATTCGTGACGAAGTAACTTCTTCTTCCTTCTCTCGTTCATGCCACTCCAACATCTTAATGGTGGAAAACCTGCCAAGGAACCATAAGATGAGTTTAGACACTTTAAATCTTTCCTGGGGTTTTTTCTTGTTGGGTTCATATTTTTTAAATTTTGGGCTATGGTTTTTGCAGGCCTATGCAGTCACACAGTGTGATGTCATCGCACCCTACCTATATGGTCACCTACAACAATCCTAGATCATTGCAATTATCGATATAGGGCACTTGAGACGACCTCAACACATGGGTAACCCCTAAAAAGTCAACCCAATACATAATTTCAACCAATCAAATGATCCGTCGTGCACTCCACAATCAACAGTTGAAAATCGAGGTGAAAAATGACTTTGGAGAAATATTTTTGCAAAGTTACAAATGAAATGGTAAAATTTGGTTTGTTACCTATTTTATTGACTTTTATCTTTTTTCATTTTCATATTATATTATTTTTATGTTTTATCCAAACCCTAAAGAACTAACAACTTTACAAGTGGTTGATTTTTCGTAGATTGAAAAAGTCTAGAGGTGGGACATTGGAACAAGGGTCTTCTTTTTTGGTTTGTTTTTATATATTTGTCGCATGTACATATCCTTTTAGGGTTTTTCATGAAAAACTCCGAGTAGAGTCTTAATTCTTTCTTGCGCTCATCAAACCATGAGAATGTAATTGAGTAGTATTTTGTTATTTTTTCAAACTTGTAACGGTGACACGGAAGATGAAACCTATGGATTATCCTTTAAGCTCTTTTCACACTCCTCAAAAATGAAAAAATGGCTGAGCGACCTTGTTCTTTTCATGCTCGTAAAAGTATTTGAAGAAAACATATGATGAGTGGTAGGTTATCACTTTTTTGGTCTTGTTAGATTAATTTACGAAAAATGACCTTTTGGATTTCTCTTTAAGTGTTTTTCAGACTCTCTAAAAATGAAAAACGCTTGAGTTTTCTCTCTTTGGACTCATTAAATAAACATCGAAAGACCCATAAGGCATCGAACCACTCCTTCTTAGGGTTTGTTAAACATAATCCAAGGAACTCATCCAAAGGATGAGCTTACATCAACAAGCATATGTTATCCTCCTCAAGCTTGCATAAAAATAAAGAGTTACTCGCCAGAAATGGTGGGGGAAAATTGGGAAAGAAATGTGTCTCTGTATTTGTGTTAGTGGCACTAATAGTCCCTCTTGAACATGACACCCCCATTCATCATTGTATTCAGGTTGGAAAATCCATTTGTCTCCCATTTGACCATCCACAAGTTCACATGTTGGGTCCTCCTTGATTCAATGTTTCCAAGACAACTCTTGTGTCATTCATATGTTCAATAGAAGTACAACCTAAACCAACCTTCTATCGAGTCGGCCATTTGCAGTTATAAATTTTCTACCATGTCGGCCTTCCCTGTGTCAATTTCAAATATTTTCATACTTTGATCTACCTCAAATGTGTTAAATATTTCATGTCATTGATGGGGGGTACACCAAGGCCCTCCTGTGACGAGTCTTTTCCTGTCGACTTTAACACATTATCCAGGAATAATATTTAGAAACCATTCATTACCTTAGAGCCTGCATGCCTCAATGGCATGTTTCTTCGCTTTCAACAGTGGGTTTACATCATTGACTCGTCATTGGAAGATTCAATCGAGTATTCAACTTCAACTCATTTAGTCACATTTGTTGTATTGTACTAGGGTACCTTGGAAGTGATTGACATCAATGGTGATTTCCCTTGCACTTGTTAACGGTTTTCATTAATGACTGGTAATCAATTGGTTTATACCATGTTTGACTTCGACACCTATAATCACATGGCTCGATTCATACTTATAGACGATGTAAATGAATACCCTAGATCTTATCACTTTGGTCCAGGTTGCAACAAAGTATTCATTATTTTTACTGACACATAGATCCATTGTGTGTGTCTCGTGGCTATGTCCGAATTTAAATTTATTTACAGCATAGATMCACATTGTATTCCTRGTGRCTATGCTGAATCATGGTGACATGGATCCACAATGTATGTATAGTGGCCATGAATTACTTGAAACTTGATTAAGAGTCACTTGTAGTCTTAGCATGGGAATGCCTACCTCAGAATTGGTATGATGTTATGCAGATGCTTGTTTGTTTCTAGGTTCCTGATCGATGCCCTCCTTGTTTTCAACACACACATTCTACAAAGTATTTTAGCTGTCACGAGTTCCAACTTCATACTTTGGGGGGAATTCTGTTACACATTATTTTGGTCATCTCTGTGATCACCTGATAACATGTGTTCATGTTCCCTAAAAAATACTAAAAATACTTTCTCCATGGGAAAAGTGATTTTCTTTCCTCTGCCAAAAACCATATGAAGGAAGTTCATCGCACCCTTCTATATGCATGGGGTGCGATGATTCCTGATCGTTGCATCCTGCACTATGCCTGGACTGTGGCGTCGTCACATGCTACTATATGCATAGGTCCTGAAGATGCTTAAAGCTTGGGAAAAGTCAAGTTTCACGAATGTTCTTGAAGGGAATATTCTAGAAGATGAGGTTGCCTCCGATCGGTTTAGATCTTACTCGCTTGTCTTATTTGGTGGGATCATCCTAATATCCTCATCCATCTCTCTTTCACACTATATAAAGAGGGATATCACATGGAAAAGCTAAGTTTAAATAGGCTAAGAATTGTGTGGAGAGTTCTACCTCAGATTATTTTTGAGAGCTTTGCTTTAGTTCATCAAGTCAGATTGTGGATCTTCTTCATTCAAGGAATTGGATCAAAGGAGTGTGTGTTGAAGCAAAGAGCCATCTAAAGGGGACCTTGCAACATCAAGGCATGGGTTGTATTCTCCACTTTCTATTCACTTAATAAAGTAATGCATTTCTTACCTATATAATCATCTTGTATTATATTGTATAATTCCTTGATCATATACATAAACTTCATTTTAATACATGTATATTTGTTTTCCCTCTTTGTTGGTTTGTGGTTCTTAGACAGGCTTACTATTCCGCAAACTCAAGGAAGGAGCTACAAAGACGACACTAGCGAGGGAAAGTGTCATTTAAAAGGTATGCCACTTGTAACTCATTAAACTAGTTCATACGATGATGAAGTTTAAGGCGAAGTGTGCATTTTGCTCTGTTTTGCTCTACTTTCCAGTGGAATATAGGGAGATATGTTTATGTCTGCATTTACCGATTAATCCGATAAAAAAATTGGCAACCATAACACGTTGTTTCTTCATGCTTTTAGGACCCCTTCACACCAGTTGAAGACTTGGGGCTCCATACACTCCAATGCATACTGAAAATGGATCTACAGAGCCATATGGGTAGCTGAACTCCCTACCATGTGAGTAATAGTATATAGGATAGTCTGCAAAGGAAAATCTCGAACATTCTTGATAGCTACCTTACCGCTATGTTTCGTGGTACCTGGCACAAAATGATGATTGATGTAGTAGTTCATAGGATAACCTCTGCCCCTGCTACTTGTAAGTGCCACCTGTGAACCACGACAAGATAGTCCTTTCAGGAAATAGATATCCTCGATATCTATGGTGATTGTGTGGTTTCCCACATGAAATTCTTGCTCGTTCATATCCCACATGTGAACCAAGTACTCCAGTAGTCTCAACTGGGCCCTCATGCCCTGAATCTCGAAATATTTTAGTAGCCCACACTACCAGAGGGCCATGACTATTCCCGAGTCATTCTCAACAAGGTAATCTTCTTCTTCATGCTCTGGTTCATGCCACTCCAACGTCTTAACCATGGAAAACTTGCCAAGGAACCATAATATGAGTTTAGACACTTTAAATATTTCCTAGGGGTAATTTCTTGTTGGGTTCATCTTTTTTAAATTTTGGGTTGTGGTTGTCGCAGGCCTGTGCATTTGCACAGTGCGACATCGTCGCACCCTACCTATAGGGTCATCTGCAACGATCCTAGATAGTCACCATTCCCGATATAGGGTGCCTGCGATGACCTCAACGCATGGGTAAACCCTAAAAAATCAACCCAAAACATAATTTTAACCAATGAAAATCAATTTTTAAACCATGGAAAGATGAAGGAGAAGGAGATTACCTCTTTTGCGGAGACTATTCCTGAAATGATCCGCCCTGCACTCCACCATCAATAGTTGAAAATCGAGGTGAAAAAGGGCTTTGGAGAAATATTTGGGAAAAGTTACAAATGAAATTGTAAAATGTGGTTTGTTACCTATTTTATTGACTTTTATCTTTTTTCAATTGCATATTATATTATTTTTATGCTTTATCCAAACCATAAAGTCCTAACAAATTTAAAAGTGGTTGATTTTCACAGATTTAAAAAGTCTAGAGGTGGGACGTTGGAACAAGGGTCCACTTTTTTGGTTTGTTTTTATATATTTGTCGCATGTACAGATCCTTTTAGGATTTTTCAGGAAAAACTCTGAGCAAAGTCTTAATTCTTTCTCGCACTCGTAAAACCATGAGAACATAATCGAGTAGTCTTTTGTCATTTTTTTGAACTCATAATGGTTACATGAAATACGAAACCTATGGAGTATCATTTAAGATATTTTCACACTCCTTAAAAATGAAAATATGGCCGAGCGACCTTGTTCTTTTCATGCTCATAAAAGTATTTGAATAAAACATCTGTTGAGCGGTAGGTTATCACTTTTTCGGTCTCGTCAAATGAATTTACAAAAAAGGACATTATGGAGTTATCTTTAAGTGTTTTTCAGACTCTCTAAAAATGAAAAACCCCTGAGTTTTCTCTCTTTGGAATCATTAAATAAACATCGACAGACCCATACGGGATCAAACCACTCCTTCTTAGGGTTTGTTAAACACACTCCAAGGGAATCATCCGAAGGATGATCTTACATCAACAAGCATATATTATCCTCCTCAAGCTTGTGTAAAAATAAAGAGGTACTTGCCAAAAATGGTGGGGGGAAATTGGGAAAGAAATGTATCTCTGTATTTGTTTTAGTGGCAGTAATAGTCGCTCTTCAACATGACACCCCCCTTCATCATTGTATTTGGGTTGGGAAATCCATTTGTCTCTCGTTTGACCATCCACAAGTTCACATGTTGGGTCCTCCTTGAGTCAATGTTTCCAAGACAACTGTCGTGTCATTCATATGTTCAATAAAGTCCAACCTAAATGAGCCTTGTATCGAGTTGGCCATTTGCAGTTATAAATTTTCTACCATGTCATCCTTCCCTATGTTAGTTTTGAATCGCTTCATACTCTGATCTACCTCAAATGTGTTACATATTTCATGTCATTGATGAGGGATACATCAAGGCCCTCTTGTGATGAGTCTTTTCCTGTCGACTTCAACACATTATCCAGGAATAAGATTTAGAAATCATTCAGTACCTTAGAGCCTGGATGCCTCAATGGAAAGTTTCTTCGCTTTCAATAGTGGGTTTACATAATTGACCTCTGATTGGAAGATTCAATCGAGTATTTGACTTCAACTCATTTATTCACATTCATTGGATTGTAGTAGGGTACCTTGGGAGTAATTGACATCAATGGTGATTTCCCTCGCACTTGTTAATGGTTTTCATTAATGACCGGTAATCAAGTGGTTTCTACCATGTTTGACTTCGACACATGTAATCACATGGCTAGATTCGTACTTAGAGACGACGAAAATGAAAAACAAGGGTCCACTTTTTTGGTTTGTTTTTAAATATTTGTTGCATATACAGATCCTTTTAGGGTTTTTCAGGAAAAAATCTGAGCAGAGTCTTAATTCTTTCTCATGCTCGTAAAACCATGAGAATGTAATCGATTAGTCTTTTGTAATTTTTTTGAACTCGTAAAGGTGAAACAAAAGATGAAACCTATGGAGTATCCTTTAAGATCTTTTCACACTCCTTAAAAATGAAAAGATGGCCGAGCTACCTTGTTCTTTTCACACTCGTAAAATTATTTGAAGAAAAAATATGATGAGTAGTAGGTTGTCAATTTTTCGGTCTCGTCATATTAATTTACGAAAAAGGACCTTATGGAGTTCTCTTTAAGTGTTTTTCAGACTCTCTAAAAATGAAAAACCCCCGAGTTTTCTCTCTTTGGACTCATTAAATAAACATCGAAAGAACCATATGGGATCAAACCACTCCTTCTTAGGGTTTGTTAAACATACTTCGAGGGACTCATTCAAAGGATGAGCTTACATCAACAAACATATGTTATCCTCCTCAAGCTTGCATAAAAATAAATATGTACTTGCCAAAAATGGTGGGGGGAAATTGGGAAAGAAATGTGTCTCTATATTTGTGTTAGTGGTAATAATAGTCGCTCTTTAACATGACACCCCCCTTCATCATTGTATCTGGGTTGGGAAATCCATTTGTCTCTCGTTTGACCATACATAAGTTCACATGTTGGGTCCTCCTTGAGT